>ML329529.1:1118-19915 GCA_005239505.1 Nicotiana paniculata | reverse complement strand
AAGAACGTAGTTGAACAAAAAGAGATTAATCAACCAAAATATATTAATATCACAATGAATTCAACCCCAACGGGTTCTACCAAAACCCTAGACTAAAGAATTTAGCTACTCATGTTATTCAGAATCAAAACTAAAATAAATTGCATAATTGAAATACAAAGTAATGAATACTAGATGTAGAAATCAAAGTTTGTCACTTCTATGGTGTTTTCTTGTTGAATCCTTCGAAATCCTTCTGAATCTTCTTCGTCCCTCTAAGTTGTGTTGTTTGGTCTCTATTTATATGTTTAGGGCGAAACCTAACCATGTAGGAGACTTCTATTTCGACCGAAAAATACTTAAACTCGTCAAAACTCGGATTTGGCCGAAACTGGGGACCCCGGGCGTTTGGGCTCTAACGCACCCCTAAGGCCAGGGCAGGCCTGGCATTTGTGCCCTAACGCCCCCCTAACGCCAAGTGCTACCTGGACTTATGGGGTAAACGCCCCCCTACAGACCATATCTATTATTAGTAGGAAGGTAAGTACAAAAAACTATCTTTCTCTATTTGATTGACAATGTAAATCTATTCGGATGATGTGATAATTTATGTAGCCGAGTCACGAGGACTTCTTCTTCTACTCCCTTCCCGGAAGATAGAGGGAACTTAGCCTCTGACAAAGTAGTAGCTGACATAGGAATAGCTGTCAAAGGAAGAGCTTCCGCTAAGATTCTGACTTATTTGGAAACTAGATTTGCTGCCCCTGTAGACTCTTCTTTTGAAGAATCTCATTCGCTAACATTGGTATACTGAATAGTCTTCCTTGCCAACCTTCGCTTCTAGAAGTAAGTAAGTAGAAGCTGACCCTCCTACCCGGGTGTCTCCTTTTGCGTATTTTCGACGTATTTGCATCCCTTTAGCTCCGTTTCCATCTCCAATTCACCTACACATAAAATAAACTCTATTAAGAACATAACAAGTGTATTTTTATCATTAATGCACCTCAAATGTGAGGTATATCACATATTAAACTATGCATTTTAGTCTCACATCAAAGTCACGCGAGTTCTGGAACAAAAGTTGACAATGGTCATCACAAGTTACGTTCATAAATACGCTGAAAATTAGGTCAAAATGTAGCCGATCTTTTCTCTCAATATAAAAAGAATTACGGGGTGATGAAACCATGAAATTTAAGATATATGAGTCTAATTTCCAATTCATTAAATATTTCATCCATATGTCATTGGAGCATAGAGATATTCGCATTTTTGTTAGACTGCGCAAGCAGCTCCCTGTGGGACCCACTTAGGTAGTGGTCAACCATCTTCTCTTTGTGAACGATTTGGAAAACCATTATTTCTCATGTTTCGACCCAAATTCATCCCCAAACCCTTCCTAACCCTCCTACACACATTCCAAAGGTTTAAGGGTGATTCTAAAATATTTCAACATCAAAATTTAGTTCTAGCGAAGAACAACACCTCTTTAATGTTGTGTTGTCATTGAGGATTGTTGTAAGCTGTGTTTGGCTGAAATTTCTAGTGGATGCTACTGGTTTAGATATTAATAATACTCTTCTACATGTAACTGAAGTATTTTGTATGTTGGTTGCATTATTTGAGCAAGATACTACAAGAGAAGACTTGAAATAGTTTGAGATGTTATTGTTCCTAATGGATTGTTTTGGAAAGGTTGATTCCATGAAATTTAAATGGTTGGAACGCTGGAAAATGACTTCTTAATTCTGTTGTTTTTGTTAATATATTGTCTACATGTCGAACTTGTTGTTGGTATTGTGAATAAGAAGATAAAGGCCAACATAATAATGGAAAGTTGCACTTCTTGTTGTTATTAGGTTGTTTGAGTGTGAATTAGGTTATTAGTAGGAGGTTGGAAGTCCTCCAATTGTACTTGGTATTATGCTAAGAGATGTTGTTATGTTAATTAATGTATGATAACGGGGTAGAATGACGCTAAAGGGATTCAATACGAGCTTGCTGCTTGTCATGATATGTTGATGACTTGTTAGTGAGATATATTTTTATCCTATTGTTGATGTTGTTCTTATTGTATTTATCTAGTTGTTGGGGTTGGTGTGTGGAGTTGGAAAAACTCAATGTTATTGGGGAGATGCTGCAAAAATTTATATAGACAAGTTACTAACTTAGAAGATTCAAATTAAGTTCCTTCTTAGCATTAATCATAGACCTTGTTGTATACCTTAGATTTATTTGTATTGTGGAGTATTTGGAAAGTATTGAAGACACAAGGAGATTGAGTTTTGTTATGGCTAAACCTTTCCTTCATTTTGTCATGATTTCATAACTACATGTGTTTGATAACGAGACATAAAGAGAAGTTTGTATTCCGGAATTTATGTACATTATTTTAGTCTTATAAGTTACGGTATTCTCCCTTATCAGGACTTTATATTCAGTTAAGTATTGTATTTTTTCAATCAAGAGAGCAGAGGGTCCATGTATATACAGTATTACAGTATATTTACCACCATCAAACTATAATGGGGGGGGGGGGGGGCAGCTATATATTGGGAAACCTCTAATATGATGATAAGTTATACCGAGCCTACTGTGGCCGAGCACCTATGAGCGAGCCCAGAATTGTTGAGATACCAAGCTTATGGCCGAGCGCCTATGAGCAAGCCTACTACGGCTGGGAAGTTTTACTTACTGAGTCGTATAGGGCCGGGAATCTATTTTACTTACTATATTGAGAGAGTTGAGTCAGTATCAGCAAGTAAACATATCTTCAGATCATCTTTGACTCTTAATTACTTTTAGTTATTATATTATCAGTTCAGTTTCAACTTTCAGTTATTCTATTTCCTCACATACTTGATACATTATTTCGTAGTTACATTTGTCGATGACGCTGCATCTCATGCCTGCAGGTTCTGATAGATAGCCGGATAGACCTTCCTAGTAGACACAACCAAATATCAGCATGTTTGGTAAGCTCCACTCCCCCGCAGTTACCAGATCTAGACTTTGGAGTCCATTTTATATATACAGGTTTGATATATAGGTCGAGGCCATGTCCCTACCATAATACAATTTAGTTATCTCTAGAGGCTTGTAGATGAGTCTTGTATATTTTGTATATTAGTATTGTGGCCTTCCCAGCCATGTGTACATCCTCAGTTTTGTATTGCTGGTTGTAGACGTTTATGGCGGCCTCGTCGGTCAACATAGTTGTGTATATGAGGTGTTGGGTATGTTTACCCTTTATACGAGAGAGACATCATTTTTAGATTATTCAGAATATGGCTTCATCGGCCTTGATTGGTATTATCAGCTTGCAGGTATGCCTCGTCAGCCTAAGTTGAGGGTTACCCCTCTAGAGTTCAAAGTAATAGAGTGGTATGCTCGGACCAAGTATGGTCCCCATGTTTGGGGTGTGACATGAACACCCGGTTCATCAAATCCATAAATGATATTGGGGAATTAGTCAAGCCAAATGATATCACCAGAAACTCATAGTGACCTTACCGAGTCCGAAAGGCTGCCTTAGGGCGTCCGATGCCCTAATCCTCAACTGATCGTAGCTAGATCTCAAGTCAGCCTTTGAAATCACCTTGGCATCCTAAAGCTGGGATAATAAGTCATCAATCATCGGCAACGTATACTTGTTCTTGATAGTGACCTTGTTCAACTACCGATAACCTATACACATCCTCGTCGTTGCATCCTTTTTCTTCACAAACAATACAAGTGCACCCTAAGTCGAGACACTAGGTCTAATGAATCCCTTGTCAAGAAAATCCTCCAACTACTCTTTCAATTGCTTTAACTCAACTGGGGCCATACAATATGGTGGGGTGGAAATGGGCTGAGTGTCCGAAGCCAAGTCAATGCAGAAGTTGATATCTTTGTCGGGTGGCATCCCCGACAAATCTGTAGGAGACACCTCTAGAAACTCGCGCACAACTAGTACCGAATCCATGGAAGGAACCTCTACACTAGGATCACGGATATAGGTCAAATATGTCAGACACCCCTTCTCGATCATACATCGAGCCTTCATATATAAAACTGGTGCATCTCGATGGCAAACTGAAACAATACATGTGATGACCAAATCAGATGACTCTGCCTCTACTCTAGCAGGAAATGCTTAAAAACGGGACTAATCCCCACACTCAGACCTCCATCTCTTGGACGACTAGCCTTTACCTCTAATGGCCTGACCACTACCTCGGGTTGCCTGACCCCTGCCTCTACCTCGTTGAGAAGGTGGTATAGAAACGGGTGCCGGAACCATGGCATGAGTACCTTCATGTGGCATGCTACGCTGTGATCTAGGGAAAAACCTTGTGACGTGCCTTGGGTATCCACAAGTATAATAAGTGTATTGCTGCTGTGACTATTGACCCAGGAACTGACCATGTCGACTTGAATAACCACCCTGATAACTTTGAACCAGAGGTGCACTGACCAAATGAAGGTGCGTTGTAGGCTAGCTGCTCAGGATGAGACCACGACTACTCGAAGCACCGTAAGATACCTGAAGCGCTAACTAAATAATCCTAGGAGGATGGCCTCTACCAAATGAACCCTTGTCTGTAGACGAGGCACCACCAAAAACACAAAAGTGACAAGGCCTCTTCTCAGATGCCGCCTCTCTATCCTGACCTCGAATCCTGTCAATCCGCCTAGCAATATCTACAAATCGATTAAAGTAAATAGCATCCTCAGTCTCTCTGTCCATCTGTATCCTGATACCAAAAGTAAGGTCATGTATGAATCTCCTTAACCTCTTCCTCTCAGTAGGGATCAAGATAACTGCATGGAGAGTTAAATCCACGAATATGGTCTCGTAGTGGGTAACAGTCATGCTACCCTACTGGAGGCACTCAAGCTAGTTGTGGTAGTCCTCTCTCAAAGTAAATGGGATGAACTTCTCCAAGAATAGGTGTGAGAACTGATCCCAAGTGAGTGGAGTTGATCCTGATGGTCTGCCTCGAACATAGTCCCACCACCACCTCTTGGTGGAGCAGTACATCTGAAATACCACAAAATCAACTCCATTAGACTCCACTATACCCATGTTGCACGGTACCTCAGGGAAACGGTCTATGAAATCCATTGTGTCCTCAGAAATAGTACCACTAAATCGAATAGGAATTAACTTAGTTAACTATCTAACATATTCTACCCCTCAAAAGACATCACAAGCCTCTCTCCGGACTGTTTAGCAATAATAGACTTAACTACTCTGACTGATAAAACTATTGGAGTTTGATATCCGTGAGCCATATGATGTAGTGTGTGATTAGCGGGATTCTGGGCTCCTCCCACATCCCGAGAGATAGTAGGTGCCACCTAAAATGCACCAGTATTGGGGTAGAAATAAACCCCTCTGGAACCTGAGCTGGTCCAATTGGCACGGTCTGAACATGGACCTCCTCCTCCTAGTCAATCTAAGGCTCTGCAATAAGTGATGTTTCACGTGCTCTAGGCTGAGCTCTATCCCAGCCCCAACCTCTA
Source organism: Nicotiana paniculata (assembly GCA_005239505.1). Taxonomy (NCBI): domain Eukaryota; kingdom Viridiplantae; phylum Streptophyta; class Magnoliopsida; order Solanales; family Solanaceae; genus Nicotiana; species Nicotiana paniculata. Next base: position 14,425 of record ML329529.1, on the reverse strand, counting down.
CCTCTACCACGGCCTCAGCCTCTACCCGTGCCCAATCCGTGTTTCCCCATTTACTGCTTGCCAGAGTGGTCAGTGTATTTTCGGGGATGTTTCATAATGAATTGGGACACTTAGTCCCACGGTTGGAAGCCTAAGTTGAATGAGTTGACCGGATGTCGACTTATGTGTAAATGGCTCCGAGATGGATATTTGACGATTCTGATAGCTTTGTAGGGTCATTTTAGACTTAGTATTGTGCCCGAATAGTGATTTGGAGGTCTGTAGATGATTTTGGCTTGACATGGCGAAATGTGGAAAAAATATAAGTTTGGAGGTTGAGAAGTTTGATCAAAATTGACTTTGTGTTTACTGGGCTCAAATTTTTGTTCCCAAAATTGGAACAGGTATGTTGTGTCAATTATGACATGTATGAAAAATTTGAGGTCAACCAGAGTTGATTTGATAGGTTTTGGCATCGATCGTAGAAGTTGGAATTCATTAGTTTTCATTAGGCTTGAATTGGGGTGAGATTTGTATTTTTGATGTTGTTTGATGTGATTTGAGGCCTTGAATAAGTTTTTATAGTGTTTTAGGACTTATTGGTATGTTTGGATGAGGTCCCGAGGGACTCGAGAGTGATTCGAATTGAAATCAGATTGGATTTTGGAATATTGGAGGGGCTGGTGTGATCAGATCTGGTGCAACCGCACCTATGAGGGTTAGGTCGTAGGTGTGAAGCCGTAAAATCGGCTAAGGGGGTCACAGGTGTTGTCAAGCATTTGTTGGGCAATGGTCGCAGGTGCGATGGGTTTTTTCCGCAACTGCGAGCCTGCAAATGCGGCAAAGTGTCCGTAAATACGGATTTTGAGACGCAAGGCTAGGTCAATAGAAGCGGAAGTTTTCTCGCAGAAGTGCACTCGTAGATGTGGGCTTGAGACCGCAGGTGCGCGAGTTCGGGCATCCAGCATTTTTCCTCGGAAATGGAATTTAACCGCAGAAGTTTTATCGTAGGAGCGGAGAAGTAGTGCGCATGTGAGAGACGTCTGGACCGAATTTAATTCAAATGGTTGAGGCTATTTCTCATTTTTAAACTTTTGAAGCTCGGTTGGAGGGAACTTTTGAGAGGGGTTTTGTCATGACCCAAACTGATGGGCCGCGACGCGCACCCGATACCTTACTCGACCGACTACCAACGTAACGTATATTTCTTATTACATTATCATATACACGTGACATACGGGCCTAATAGGCCAACATAATCATTTACAAACTCAAAACATATGACGACAAGGCCGTACAATCTTTCACGTATACGACATATGTCTACAAGCCTCTAAGAGTACATAAATGTCATAAAGGTCGGGATAGAGTCCTGCCATACCAAACAATAGCCGTCTAAATCATACTAACCAAACAAGTGACTCCGAAACAAATGGAGCACACCAAAATCTTTCGCTGATCTAATAGCCCACTTGGAGGGCTTTCAACCTGTCTATCAGGACCTGCGGGCATGAAACGCAGCGTCTCCAGGCAAAAGGGACGTCAGTACAAATAATGTACTGACTATGTAAAGAACGTAAATAAATACATAAGAGACATGGAAGATATATAGAGTAATTGAATCAACCTATATGTCTGGACAACTCTGTAAATAATAAATCACTTTTAGCATCATGCATATGCGTATGAATGTCATGTCGTGCATAGGTATGTTTCATAACATCATCAGCCTCTTAGGGCATCCCATCATATCATATCAGCCACCGTGGGCAAAATCATCATCGTATACCAGCTGATCAGGTGGTGGTGCGTATATAACGCCATAACCTTTCCCATATCCCATAAATATATATATACGCGTATATAATGCCATTTGAATATACATACATATATACGCGTATATAATGCTGTTTGAATCATATTTCAGCCACTGTGGGCAAAATCATCATCATATACCAGCTGATCAGGTAGTGGTGCGTATATAACGTCGTAACCTTTTCCCATATACCTTATACATATATTTACATATATACGCGTATATAATGTCATCTGGTCATGGGTCAATGCACATGTATGAAATGCATGAAAAGTACATAATAATCTCAATATTCCTTCCGATAAACTTTTCCAACTGCGTATTATCCTGAGACCCATGAACAGAAAATAATAATAATGCTCATGGGGAATCAAGAATATAGACACCCCTACTACTTCTATGAATAGAGTAATTTATAAAAACTGTGTATTTGCTCATTTCTTCAGTATAAGTTGGACCATGTCAAAAGAAAGAAGGGATAGCCTAAACATACCTGGAGTAGGGAAAACTCTGCATAATATTCTTATAGAAGATTTCACCGTACCCATTTAGAACGGCAAAACTTTACGTTGCTAGTGTGTAAATAATTCTCGTTGGAATTGTTGAAACTTGTAGGAATTCTAGTGTTCTGTTGTAGTATTCCTTTGTAGGAATTTTTAATGAATTTGTAGGAATCCTTATAAGAAATCACGTTAGTATTTTGAAAACTCCCACATGGTTCTTGGTATTGAAAAAGCTAGAAGGAGATGTCTTTTGTAAAGAATTTGTAGGAATCTTTATAAGAACTCATGTAAGTACTTGGAAAACTCACATCTGATTCTTTGTATTGAAAAATCTAGAAGTAGATGTGTTTTGTATATTATCTGTTAAGTTGCCACCTATTTAAAATGGAATATGAGTCATACTTCCATCAAATCGTGCCTTCCACGTTTGGAGATATAAGACTTATCCAAATATTTGGATTAATTACCCACTAATCATTTTATTAACTTGTTAATCTTCCATTAACCAATTACCCATATAATTATGAATTATCTCAAATTACTTAAAATACTACCAACTTTTAACATACCTTATTTACTTTACTATCATGGCCATGTGGTACCTTGTATGGTACTAGTCCATAAATACCGGGTTTTTTAGCTCGGGCCGTATTTTATTCCAAAATGCCAAACCTCGACGACACTCATTTTTTAGCGATTACCCTCTCACATTCACAAATTTACTTATCCCTTTTTGAAATAGCGTGATGCTTATAAATCTAAAATAAATTTCATTCCCGAACTTACGTCAATTTACTTGTGGCATACATCCACGTACGAAAACATGGGGTGTAACATCATTCCCCCCTTTGGAACATTCGTCCTCGAATGTTGACTAATACTCTTATCATTTTCTTAACTGATATCTTCTGAATACTTTAGAACTTTCCTTGCCATCTAGGCGACTGTTCTGTGAATAAGTCCTAAGTCTAGGGCATCCCTCCTTAGGCCTCCTTCTCACACCACAACTTGTAGTCGGAATCCGTCCAATATCGTAAATGTTGCTACCTTTCATCATGCAGCCTGTCTAGTTTTAATCTTGTAAGTGTGTCCAATCTCTAGGCTTCACATGTAGAGCTTGATAAGATGTCCCTTTGGGCATTTATGAGTATACTGGAGTTCTTCGCTCGGTACTTGGTTGAATTCACGAATATTGTTATATCTCATCGCATAGGTCCGTTTAACCATCCGTATGAATTTACTGCCATAACTCTTACTTTAATTTATTGTTGCTGAGGTCTGCTACCAAATCCCAGCTTACTCTCGTTGTTCATTCCATATAAATTTAAGTCCTTTAATGCTTCCTCGTTACTGCTCATCTTTAGAATGGCGGTCCAATCTCATCTCATACTTTGTGACTTTTTTCCATCTATTGTTGATTCACCTTAATATTGATCAACAATATATCACTGATAACTTGAAACTTCTTACGTAATACTTTGCCGCTAGGGCTTACGTTACCTCAAGGAATATCCAAAGTGATTCCCATAATCGTATTTCATAGTGTCTCAATGTGATTCACCTTATGTGGGTACTTTACTCCTGTCCAATTCATAAGATCCGTTTCTTTTCTTTGAATCATTACTCAATCGAAGGCCCAAACGTCATGTTTTATCTATCACGATTACACCCTTATTCTATTACCAGGGTGGAACTCTAAATTCTATTAGTCTTAGACTCCTTTGAGTTCATTCAGGCTATAGTGAACTTTGTATAACATAGAGAAATTGTCTGCTCTTCTGGTATTCATGGGCTTAATTCGAAAGACTTATCCATTCTCGTCACTTTTTCACTTGCCTTTCCTCATCCTTACTTATGTTTTCTCAAAACTTTGTCAATCTACCGTTAGCTTGCGACCTATACATATATATTTATAAACTTTCCTTCAACTTGCTTGCACCATAGATTTCCTTATGTTATTCTGGAACTTCAAGCAAGATATCACATCATCTCCAACTTTTCTCTATTCTCTTAACTAGATCTCTCAGTATTTAGAAATCATAGTGTGGAAGACATGCCGCTATCGTTCTCGATTATTGGATCCCTATGCTTATAGCCTTTTATCCAAAATATGGACTATTCACGATCTTCTCCCTTTGAGTATCTCGTACGTTGTTCACCTTTACCTTACATACCTTAAAATCTCGCATCGTATCTTCTATCTCTTTCGTGACCTCCCTTCCACCTAGGTGTAATTCACGTCTATAACTTGAAGCTCTTATTAATATATTCACACCTCTGGTATATACACAATCTGGTGGGAGCTTCATACTGACTTCTTATGAGGCGGGTACCCTTTCTAACTGGCTTCCTTGTATAGCCATTATAGATTATGGTTGTTGTGTTATTTCTCTTGGACATCTGATATTAAGAGTAATTCTGTCATGTTCTCCAGCACAACTTCTATAATTTTTCTAGGTCCAATAATCAGACTCCTGATTTACTTAGGTGGTGTAATTATTTAGTTTTCTCTTCCTTCTGATCAGCCCTTACATAGGCTTAAGCTATCTTCCGGTCTGTGGCTCAGGGTATCAGTTATTACCTTAGCCTTTCATGGGAGTTATGGAATATTCATGATACAATCTTCTAACGATTCAATCCTTTGTCTATGCCCTGGGCTCAATTCTTTTTTTAACTTATACCGGAGTCTTCAATGGCGGTATGATTGTCAACAAATATGCTGCCTGGGTAATGCTCCAAAATCTTGAGTGTATCCATAATGTACTAACTCTGGATCATTAATCAAATAATTCTTTCGTTCCATCTTAGATTTCTTTCAACGTAAGCTATTACTTTTCCTAGTATTTCTACCCTTGCATTCATACTTAGCTTATCTTAATGCCTACACTTGCCAGAGTTTTCATACAACTTATCTGATCTCGAATATTAATTTTAATTCTTACTTGCCGTTCATTAGCCACGGTAGGTGCCACTTTCCCTTGGAGTTCTTACAATGTTGTTGCGATATTGTTTTGTTATACGACCATTTCCTCTTTAGGTTGTTGTGCTTAGGTTGAATCCTTCTTTCCTATCTCCTGAGCTAGTCTTTCGTTGTAGTACTTAGGGAGAACCCTTGACTCTCGTAAATTTGCGAGCTTATTACAGACCTTTTTGATGTCCTTACTTGCCTATAATCATCCATAGTTGCTTACTTCCATGCCCTTGTGCTTGTATGGTTGCTTCTGAACTAATATTTTGACTGCCTTCCCAGTGGCACTTTCTTTTATCCCCACAACATTCATATGTATCTTTAACTACCCGACTCTTATTTGAATACATCTCAAGTATTATAATGGTATTCTTCGAAGGTGAATTCTCCACGTTGGGTTCTACTATGTTTATCTCACACGATATGATGATTCGTCTGTAACCTCCTGTTTATCCATAACTGGGATCTTCTTGACCAATTACTAACTACTCGTTGGCCCATTCTCATATCAATATTTCTCGCAATCTTTCTCGGGTTACTTCCTTTGTCTTAACTTACGTCTCGCACTAGCTCCTTATTTTTTAATAACAGCTCGAGCAGGAATCTTTACTTCCTCTCCTTGACGTCGTGATTGCACAATATTCTTGAATCATAGCGTATTTGTAAGATTTGGATAAGTTCCATCTCATTCCTCTTTCATTTATCACATTCTTCCTTTACCATTCCATAGTCACTAGAACCACTTAATTCTGGCCTAATGCCACATTGCCCCATATTCCCCCCTTTAGGGATGTACTAAAAACAGAAGCCACGAGGATCTACCTATATATATTTTACCTCTTCATCTTTGGCGTCGTTTCTTAACATCAATGATCCATACTCGCCTTGCAGAAATTCTTTGTACCAAGGATGACAAATTCCCTTACTCGTGAGGGTGACACTTAGCGTAACTGGCACATACAGTCTCTTAAGCTTAACTTTGCTCACATTGCTTGCTCTAGGGAAGCGTCTCCCCTAATGAATATTCTCTGTATTCATCGTGAATCTTCTTCTGTGGTCCCTTCTATTATCGCTGGAACGAAATCTGAAATTCCTATGAGGTTGAGTACTTCCCAATCATTCAGTCCCTAACTCATATTTAGTTTATCTTATTTGCCAGTCCATACTGATCTGTTACTCTGGAGATTAACTCTCCCCTCTGGTAGTCGCGTTGGAGTTACGAACTTATTTCTCGAAATGAGGATATAACCTTATGGCCTACACTCTTTTGTTGTCTTAAGGCCCATCACCTTTCGTCTCTTACTTCATTTGACTATCGGTTCTGTAACACTCTACCGTTTTCATCCATGTATCACACTTTATTCATGATGCTTCGTTATCTCTCTTTTCATTACTCTGCTAATATTTCTGCATATCCCTTTTCTTGTGAAAACTTCAATACGAGCTTCTTTCGCTTTTAGCTTCCCTTTGCTCCATCCTATGGCTCTTTGGATTGCTCAACATCCTCGCTCTACTAAGGATGAGAGCCACACTTAAGGAAATATTTATCCCATCTAGGCTTTCAGTGCCTATCTTCTGAATGCTACTATTCACATCTAATCGTAATATTCTAGGGTGCACCATCTTGGTGTCTCACAAGAAAATCTATTGGCACATTTGTAATACCCTTCGGAAATGCCAACAAAAGCAAACAATCCATTCACTATTTTGGGCCACTCTAACCCCATCCGGATCGTGATATCCCATCCTCTTCTTAATCTACACTTGTTAGCCCCCATAGGGCATAACTAAAATGGGTGTGACCAATTGTACATACCCCTGTTACTGTTGAATATAACTCAAAAAGCTCATGTTCCTCTGCCTTAATTATAACCGTTGTCAACCTTCATTAACTGGGTACCTCGTACCCTTTTTACCTTGCTCTTTTTACTTGTTGAAACTTGTATTTATCTTCTTAATCTCTCATTGTCTTTCACCATAGAGGTGGATAGGCATTCTTGCCTTAAGGCTCCTTATTAAGAGACTTGCACCTTTCAGTACGCACATGATCTGCTGAAGACCTCATACTTACTTATCATAAGCATGATACAAAGTTGAGTTCCTCTAATTCAACACTTCCACAGCTATATCTCTTATCGATCATCTTTCTGAACGTAGGCATCGTCTTATTACGAATAAAAATAGAATTTCGGAATTTGAATTCTTATAAGTGAGCTCTACCACACGATCTAGAGTAAGAAGAAAGAGTGACAATCCTAAATGCCCTGTAGCCAACTGCTTATAAGTGTGGTGCACGACACACCCATAAACAAGACTCTACTAGAAACCGCTTGTAGACTCCCTAGGACAGAACTGCTCTGATACAACTTTTGTCACAACCCAAACTGATGGGCCGCGACGGGCACCCGATACCTTACTCGACTGAGTACCAACGTAACATATATTTCTTATTACATTATCATATACACGTGACATACGGGCATAATAGGCCAACATAATAATTTACAAACTCAAAACATAGGCCAACAAGGCCGTAAAATCTTTCACATATACGACATATGTCGACAAGCCTCTAAGAGTCCATAAATGTCATAAAGGTCGGGATAGAGTCCCGCCATACCAAACAATACCCGTCTAAATCATACTAACCAAACAAGCGACTCTGAAGCAAATGGAGAGCACCAACATCTTCCGCTGAGCTGATAGCCTACTTAGAGGGCTCTCGACCTGTCTATCGGGACCTGCGGGCATGAAATGCAGCGTCCCCAGGCAAAAGGGACGTCAGTACGAATAATGTACTGAGTATGTAAGTCACATAAATAAATACATAAGAGACATGGAAGAGATATAGAGTAATTAATTCAACCTATATGTTTGGATAACTCTGTAAATAATAAATCACTTTTAGCATCATGCATATGCGTATGAATGTCATGTCATGCATAGGTATATGTTTCATAACATCATCAGCCTCTGAGGGCATCCCATCGTATCATATCGGCTAATGTGGGCAAAATCATCATCGTATACCAGCTGATCAGGTGGTGGTACGTATATAACGCCATAACCTTTCTCATATCCCATATACACATATATATATATATATATATATATACATACATATATACGCGTATATAACACCGTTTGAATATACATACATATATACGCGTACCTAATGCCGTTTGAATCATATTTCAGCCACTGTGGGCAACATCATCATCATATTCCAGATGATCAGGTGGTGGTGCGTATATAACTCCGTAACCTTTTCCCATATCCCATATACATATATTTACATATATAACGCCATCTGGTCATGGGTAAATGCAAATGTATGAAATTCATGAAAAGTACGTAATAATCTCAATATTCCTTCCAGATAAACTTTTCAAACAGCGTATTATCCTGAGACCCATGAACAAAAAATAATAATAATTCTCATGGGGAATCAAGAATATAGACATCCCTACTATTTCTATGAATAGAGTAATTTATAAAAACTGTGTATTTGCTCGTTTCTTCAGTATAATTTCGACCATGCCAAAATAAAGAAGGGATAGCCTTAACATACCTGGAGTAGGAAAAATTCTGTATAATATTCTTGTAGAAGATTGCACCGTACCCATTTAGAACCGCACAATTTTACGTTGCTAGTGTATGAATAATTCTTGTTGGAATTGTTGAAACTTGTAGGAATTCTAGTGTTCTGTTGTAGTATTCTTTTGTAGGATTTTGTAAAGAATTTTTAGGAATCCTTATAAGAAATCACGTTAGTATTTGGAAAATTCACATCTGGTTCTTGGTATAGAAAAATCTAGAAGGAGATGTCTTCTGTAAAGAATTTGTAGGAATCTTTATAAGAACTCACGTAAGTACTTGGAAAACTCACATCTGATCCTTTGTATTGAAAAATCTAGAAGTAGATGTCTTTTGTATATTACATGTTAAGTTTCCACCTATTTAAAATGGAATATGAGTCATACATCCATCAAATCTTGGGTGCCACGTTTGGAGATATAAGACGTTTCCAAATATTTTGATTAATTACACACTAATCATTTGATTAAATTGTTAATCTCCCATTAACCAATTACCCACATAATTATGAATTATCTCAAATTACTTAAAATACTACCAACTTTTAACATACCTTATTTACTTTACTATCATGGCCATGTGGTACCTTGTATGGTACTAGTCCATATATACCGGGTATTTTAGCTCGGGCGGTATTTTATTCCAAAATACCAAACCTCGACGACACTCATTTTTTATCGATTTTCTTACCCTCTCACATTCACAAATTTACTTTTCCCTTTTTTGAAATAGTGTGATACTTATAAATCCAAAATAAGTCTCATTCCCGAACTTACGTCAATTTACTTGTGGCGTACTTCCACGTACGAAAACATGGGGTGTAACATGTTTCACGAGATTTCTTTAGGTAAGCCACTTTTAATCATTTTTAGTCCTTAATATTGAATGCCCATTGAATTTCCCACTTAGTTTATGTATTTTTAATGTGGAAGTTTTGGGAGTTTTGGTCTAGGTATTGGAGAGTAATAATATGGGATTTGAGTGGCTATTTGGTGTCATATTCAAGTAATTTTAGTTTGATCGGACTCGTAGTTGAATGAGTGTTCGGATTTTGTAACGTTTGCTAGATTTTGAGATATGGGTCTAGCGTTGACTTTTCGAGTTGACTTTTTGACTCTTGATTAAGAACATAGCTTTATCATATGGAATTGATTTATATAGCTTGTGTTGATTGTATCGAGTTGTTTGTGGCTAGATTCGAGGCGTTCGGGGCTGATTCACGAGGCAGTGGCTAATTGGAGTAGAGATATTTTACGGTTTGAGGTAAATAACCCTTTTAAACTTGGTTCTGAGGGTATGAATCCTATAATTTCGTGTTATATGATCGGTGTTGAGGTGACGCACATGCTAGGTGATGGGCATGTGGTCTGTGATGGATGACTTTCCAACCATGCCCCATGACCCCTTGGACCCGCGCCGTGGCGTCCCAGCAAGCCTCTCAATGCCTAGCGCCACGGACGGCCCCGTGGTCTTGGCCGCGCCAAGTGACAAGCGCGCATGTGCCTCTGTCGCCCCCACCAATTTCCCTCGTGAGCGCCCAGCCACAAGCAGCTGACAACGGACCTGTTTCTACCCCTGTAGAAAACTAAGTCCTTTTCCTTGTATTATTAGAGTAGTTTTCATTCCATGTACTTTCATTATGTTTCTCTAGCATATTCTAGTCTACTCCTGTAACTAGGGTTTATTTTTTTTAAGCATTATTAAGGGGGATCAAGCAATCAAACATTTTTCAAGCAAGCAATTCTCTGTACTGGTGTCTCTCCCCCCCGACACCGCATTGCTCTCTTTGTAATAGCTTTCATTAATTCAATCAAGCTTTCATTCAATTCTCATTACTGTTCTCTCAAATTGTTGGCATTGGTTTTCCTGCACGGCACTGACAATCTCGTTTAGCGTGCAGCGAGGAACTCACTTGGCGGACAATAATTACCTTGACATCGGTTTCTTAGCCTTACGTCGCCCTTCCAAAGAACCTCAGGAAGGCGCCGCGTAATAGTTGGTATCAGAGCCCAGGCTCGACATCAGACGAGGGAACGCATTGGCATTACCAACATTTCTGACGATGGTGAATTTTGGGGACCGCATTACGGCCCTTGAGGAGACGGTTGGCGTACTACGACCCATCGTAGATACGGTGACTGAACTAAAAACCAGCCTAGGGCAAAGGTTGGACGACCTGAACCGTAGAATGACCCAGGTCAAAGTTGACATAGAAAACATCAGCCGCGACTCTGAAGGAGACCGACAAACGGCAGCTACTGAGGCAGCCGAAATATTTGATAAATTCGAGGGCCTACAGAAGGAGCGCGCCGAGGATTTAGCCCACAGGGCACATGAGGCAGACAGGGTGACTGCTATGCAGCAAACCATCGACAACTTGACAGGCCAGCTCAATGTTGTCAATGCTGCTCTACAAGGCTTGCTTCGAGGCAGTGGAAACCCAATCAGGGGTGCGGTGAACGTCGCCCCCCTGACACAGAAACTGAAGATTCCTGAGCCGAAGCCATACAGTGGGGCTAGGAATGCTAAAGAAGTGGAAAATTTCATCTTCGACATCGACCAATACTTCGATGTTGTGGGAGGCCTAGAAGAAGCCAAGAAGGTAGCAACTGCTGCCATGTATCTTCAGGGTGATGCTAAGATCTGGTTACGAGTGAAGTACGAAGGCATCAGGGCCGGTGAAGATGCTCTGGAGACATGGGAGGAACTAAAGGCAGCCATACGCCTACAGTTCTTCCCCGAAAATGTTGAGTACAATGCAAGGAGAAGACTACGAGAGCTCCGCCAGACCAAGTCAGTGCGGGACTACGTGCGAGAATTCTCCGCACTTATGCTGAACATCCGCGACATGGGGGACAAAGACAAGCTCTTCACATTCCTTGAAGGGTTGAAACCTTATGCCCGCATGGAGCTTCAAAGACAGAGGGTGGATACCCTACCCAAGGCAATTCAAGCAGCAGAATGCCTTGGGGACTATCAGATGGAAACTCGGAAGGATAGACCACAACCGCCTATCCGAGCGGGTTACAAAGGGGGCAAACCCAACAATGGTGGCCCCAACAGAAGTGGGGGAGATCGGGGTGCAGGAAAACCTAAGGCTCCCTCCTCAGGCAGCAACAGTGCTGCATCAAACAACAATGATCGGGGGAGAAAGCCCCCCTCAGGGTGCCATCATTGCGGCGGACCGCATTGGAATAATGAATGTCCACATGCACAGATGAACGCCCATCAAGCTTACGATGAGGGGACGGATGATGAAGAAGAAGATAATGAACAAATCGAAGCAGTTGGTGCCTTCAATGCAATTGTTGGTTCTGTTTCGGAGGCATTAGCGGGCACAAGTGCTGGTATCCGCAAGAAGAAGGACCCCCGCCCAATTGCCAAGAAGACGAATAAATGGACTCCTCCTAAGCAAGAGAGGACCTTGATGTTCGTTGAACTAAGGGTAAATGGCAAACCCCTTCGGGCTATTGTAGATACAGGTGCCACTCACAACTACTTGGCCTCATCTCAGGTGGGGCGTCTTGGGATAGTTGTGGGAAAGGGCCGGGGTCATGTCAAGGCTATCAACTCGCCTCCTCAGCCAGTGGGTGGAATAGCAAAAGGTGTACCGGTAAAGATGGGGCCTTGTGAAGGAAAGTTGACCCTGCGCGTAGTGATCATAGATGACTTTGAGCTGATAGTGGGACTGGAATTATTGAGGCAGACCAACACCATACCCGTACCATATGCGGACATGCTTATGATGATGGGGGTAAACGGGGCCACACCCTGTATTATTCCGTGCATACCCAGGAAGATGGCCGTTAAGAACATCTCGGCCTTACAACTGAAGAAGGGGGTCAGGAAACATGAACCTACATTTCTGGCTACCCTATGTCTTGAAGAAGTAGAACGCTCATCGGGACCACTCCCTACACCCGTAAAGGAGCTACTACTAGAATTTGAAGACGTCATGCCACAGGAAATGCCGAAGCGACTTCCGCCTAGGCGAACTGTGGACCATGAGATCGAGTTGGTGCCGGGTGCAAAGCCACCTGCCCGGGCGCCGTAAAGAATGTCACAACCCAAACTCACTGAGCTTCGGAGACAATTGACGGAAATGCTAGACAAAGGGATCATCGTACCCTCTAAGTCCCCATATGGGTCCCCTGTGCTTTTCCAGAAGAAACATGATGGTAGTCTACGCCTCTGCGTGGATTATCGGGCGCGGAACAAAATTACTGTGAAGAACAAGTATCCTATTCCGCTCATGGCAGACTTGTTTGACAGATTGGGGAGTGCTACAGTATTGACAAAAATTGACCTGAAGATAGGGTATTGGCAGGTTCGGATTGCTGGGGGTGATGAACACAAGACGACTTGTGTGACAAGATATGGGTCGTTCGACTTCCTTGTCATGCCGTTCGGCTTGACTAATGCCCGGTTGCGGGAGTATGAGTTG
>MDKI01063353.1:0-41403 GCA_005239505.1 Nicotiana paniculata | reverse complement strand
TTCCTATATTACTTGTCGACCACGTACACTTGCGTGTGCATTGGGAAATCAACCAACAAAGAGGTACTGGGAACTTAAAGCTCCAAGTCATCCTCGTCAACATCGTCTGGTCCACAAAACTTCCTCAAGGTGCTCATTATCTTTGTCAGGAATTTGCTTTTCTTCTTTTCATGCTCTCTTTGCTTCCGCTGCCTCCGCTCAATCTTCCCCAACTTGGATTTAATGGCATGTTTCTACTTAGCAAGATCTGACAAAGTCAGAGCCTTTCCTTGGCCGGCTGGACCTGCAGATGTGCCCTCCCCGGGCAGTCCAGAAGGAAGGCCAGCTATAAGCTGGCGAACCTGCGTCTCCATCCCATAAACCTGACGAGAGATATACCTGAGAGTGAGAGGTCCCTTCTCAAGTGGTGTGATAGCAGTACAAGTCCCAGTGGCCTCTGCGGGAGCACCAAGTGTCTCAGTGATGGTATCAGGGAACTGGCCAAAGGAAGGAGATGCTACATCAATCCTTCTTTTCTTCTGTGCATTCCCTGCTCCCTTTCTTAGCAGTGGACGGATGAGCTTCTCTGGGTTCTTTTCCTTCTCTGTAGGCCTCTTCTCCACCCTGATTCATAGCATAAATGGGTGATCAGGGATGGGAAGAACAAGCTCTTGGTCCTCTCTGCATCAACCTCTTCTATCTCATCAACAATAAGTTGTCCCACGTTCACTGGTGTGCCCTCCATGATAGCGCAGATCACTCTTGCCTTCTCAATTGTCACCTCTATCTCATTACGTGAAGGCATGACTCGAGCACAGATAATGGAGAGCCAAGTCTTGGCCTCTGCAGTGAACTCAGAAGACTCGATCCGAGAGTGATTTTTTATCCAGTTCGGCATCTTCCCATCGTGCAAATGATCTACAAACCACTGTGTGCCCAACGCTTGAGCTCTATCCCTATACACTTGATTGTTAGCATTGGGAAGATTGTAATGTGCATTAATCAGTTATGGACTAAAGCGGACTTGTTTGCCTCTGACAGTAACAACCAAATCATTGTTGAAGTCTATTTCCACAGCATTTGCATAAAATTCTCGGATCACTTCATGATTGGCTGGTCTTGGCTCTTCCGCAAAGCAAATCCATCCACTTGATAATAATCTTCCAAAGAACTCGGGCCATCGAGCTTCAAGGTCAGTCAAGAGAATGCCTATTTCCCTGATCATACTTTTACACAGTTTTTTATCGTATCGTTAGGAACATCTTAAGGATGAGAATATGACCCGATCAAAATACTCCTCTTCGAAAACTTGTTCGATGTATTCTGAACATTTTCATTTGGTGTAGAATCCATTTTAGAGCTCAAAGTCCCTACAAAAGGAGTATATATGTTAAATACTTGTATGGACAGTTAAAGCACTGTATTGAGAGGTATTTAGGCCAAAGAAACAGATTAAAAAGCACTAAGATCATAAATGGAGAACACACTATTTTACTGCCTGGGCGTCAGTGAATCGCGATCGCAGAACATGTCACGCGATTGTGAAGAGCAAAAGACAGTAAAGCTACGCGATCGCGAAACTATTCACGCGACCGCAAAGAACAAAATTTTTGTTTCAGTGCTGACAAAGCTACGCAATCGCAGAATGTTATATGCGATCGCGATGGGAAAATATGTTTGCAGCAAAATTAGACCAACACGATCTCGGAATGGGGCCTCGCGGTCGTGAGGTTCTTCTTCCTCTACCGGTAACAGTTTGTTTGGGCAATCCATCAAACAGATGGTGTGCTCTACTTTCCTCAGCAAGTTCAGACTATCATCCCAAGGACATTTACCCTAAGATTTCAATGACATCACTCATGCCCTCAACCAAACTCTCACAGCAAGCAAGCACACAAAGCACCCAACAATTTCATTTGACAAAGAAAACAAAAATTCAAGCCCTAAAATTTCGAAAATAGGCTGCCCTTCCACTAATTCACCACAAGAATTGGAAAAAGTAAGAGTTAAAGGAGAAATCGACGTACCTTGAGGATGATGAAGGAGTGATGCAATGGAATTAAAGCAAGAGTGATTTGGGTCAGTTTCAGGGTTTGAGAGAGTAGGAGAGTTTCGTTCTTTGTTTTGGGTGAAAGTGGGCGTGTGTATTTCCTTCCAATGTTTTGAAATTAAACACTTACCTGTTAATCGCGATCGTGTGGTTTCCAATGTGTTCGTGTATAACAAGTTCTCTACGAACACGTGCCTTTTCCTGCGATCGTGGTTCTTTGCTTCTGCATTTTTTCTGCAGTTACTAGTTTGGACTGCCAGGACCATGCAACCTGCCCAAATCAACTCCAAAAAATATGAAACTTGGAAGATTAGTTCAAAATAATACACTAAGCTATTCTAAAAAAGACAATTTCAAAAATAACCAAAAATTTTGGAAACGATGGGTTGCCTCCCACCAAGCGCTGCATAAAACGATGGGTTTCTTCCTCGCAATCCTTCATTGATTCATGTAGTTCAACTCCCGTATCACCACACAATTCCAATATTGAAAAATGCTTGGAATGTGACATCAAACCTCCAAATTTTAATTCTTCCCGGAATTTGACATCCTCTTTTTCCCCCGGACTAGAGTCAATTTCAACCAAATTTTCATTTACACCGGTTGACTCTAATTCCACATTTTCTTTGGAATCACTAATACTCATGGAGTCGGTTGGCGGATGTTCAAGTATTGATTCCTCAAAGTAAAGCTCACTTTCTTCCTCAGAATTGGACTCTTCTTGGCTTCCTTCCACACTTTCAAATTGATAGGCATAATGAGCCTCCATTAATTGCTTCATTTGATCCTCCAAAGTGTGTATGTGCTCATCATTTTGAGTCACACCTTGTTTCAAGTCCTCGAGTGCAAAGTTGTGCTTCTCCTCATTTTCAAGAATGGCCTCCAACATGAGCATTATCTTCTCATTTTGAGCATTTGAGAGTTCTTCTTGGTTTTGATCAAGTTCCAAGGAAGGATTTTCGACTTCAACCTCTAAGGAAGGTTCTTGGATATCACTCACTTCCGAGGCTTTTTGGACCTTTAATTCTCAAGCATTTCTTCCATTTGTGGGTGCAACCTTTCAAGTGCCAAATCATTTTGGAGACTATTTTCCATAAGCTCTTCCAAGGAATTTTGCTCTTTGTTTCCTCCTTCAAGTAGGCATTCTAACATGATCTTGAATTCTCCATTTCAGCCATGCTCAATTTCTTCCACTTCCTCATCACTAAAATTCTCATCAGAAAAAGTAGAATCATCATAGCGGGGGCTCTGGGAAGGGACGGACAAATAAGCACAATCATACCAATGACCATTTCGACCACACTTATCAAAAATACTCCACTCATGGGTTTAAGATTGTGCACACAATCCACCCCCAGGAGAATTTAAACAATTTTGCCACGAGTGTGGTCCTCCACAATAAGGACAAGGGTCATCAAAGTATGAACAACTACCATCCGACCAATTTTCATTATATGATGCCATCTTTTTTTTTTACTTATCAAAAACTAAGAAAATAAAAAAGAAAAATGGACCAAGGTAAGAAAATAATTACACAAATATTCACAAGTTTGGACCAAAGCACTTACGCTTATTTCTCAAACAACCTAAATTACGTAAAATTGTTCCCCGACAACGGCACCAATTTTGTTGACGTCCAAATCCACTACTAAAAATCAAATGGACACGGTCGCATGCAATATAAATTACCCAACTATGAGTCGGGGTCGAATCCCACAGAGAACAATATATAGGCGATTAGGAATGTAAGAAAATTATCACTTATTGGGCAATGCAAAACACTTAGAACTTGATTGTGAAAATATTATAACTAAATGCAAAAATATAAACTAACCTAGAAAGAATATAAAATGATCAATGGCTACAAGTATGGATACATCAAGAATTACACTCAAGTAACGATCCAATGTATTTCACGATTTTACAAATATTAGCGAGTTTATGTTAATTAGCCACGGATAACAATTTTCAATTAGCTTCTTCCGAAGACTAACAAGACTTTCTAATTGAATTATCCCTAAAAAAATCAAGATATTAAGCACACCCGAATATGGTTACAAGTAGTTCAATCCTATTCCTAGGTAGAATCTATAAAGTGAAGGTTAAGGACTCAAGTTCTTGTTAATTAATCTTTCTCAACCCCAAATTATCTTTCCCAAAATTAATTCGAATTAAATGGGCGAGTCCTATGGTAAGCTAATTCCTTCGAAAACATTAAAGAACAAGAATAATTAAATAAATAATAACTCACTTCATAATACATAAAAATTATTCAATACATAAGCACAACAAGGTATTTAATCCACACCTTAAACATGAATATTTCCATAAACAAGATCCAAGTGTTGGATAAAATACTACACACTTAGATATACAATACAAAGCAAGGAAATAAAGAAATGAACATAAATGGGTAATAAATTCTCAACCACAATCATCAAGACCCAAGTGTGTGCGCAAACCCTAGCTTCCAAAACTTGTTCTTCTAAGCCAAAGATCTATTCTAAGATGTAAGAAATTGTAAAAGTTATGAAAAGTTCCTGCTAGGTCGTGTATTTGTGGGTTTGGGGTCAAAACTCGTGAATTTCCATAACTGCCCAGATTTCTGCCCAGTGCTTAATGAATCACGATCGTGTAAGTGGGGTTGCAATCGCGAAGAGTGCTATTGACCATTGCGATCGCAGATGGAGTCCTGCGTTCGCGTAGAGCATTTCAGGGACGGTGATCAACTTCTTCATCGCATTCACAGAAATAGCACTGTGATCGTGATGCATATTCTCACAGCCTTATGCGATCGCGTGCCAATGTTTGCGATCGCGAAGAGTATCTGGCAGCAGTCATTTTTCACTATGTTTGCATATTTTGACTTGGTTACTTCCTTTTCTTATCTAATTCACTTGATATCTGAAATATGCCAATAAACCTCAATAACTGCCTTAGTTTCTCAACAAAATCATACAAAAGCCTAAGTATCAAGAGGAGATAAGTTGGTAAAATACCAACTTATCAAAAATCCTACTGGAAAGTAGGTCGTGGTTTTTCACCTTTGAGCCAGGTGTTTTTTACGTAAAAATATCAGTGTTCTTTATTTTATGTATTCACTTATTCCGCAAACAGTAGAGGTTGGAACACATAGAAGAACATGGTCCTTCTATAACTAGTGCACGCAAAAATCGGGCACCACAGATATCACCCCCCCCTCCTCTTGTGTGGTATTGATGTTTAGAACATCAATTGGTATCAAAGCGGGTTATCCTTGAAGAGGCTAACACCTTAGGAAAAGATCAACATGAGTTCACCACCTGGGAACTGGGAAGAACAATCAACCGCTAGGCCTCCACTCTTCAATGGCCAGTACTACTCTTGGTGGAAGAACAGGATGAGAGACCATATAATTGGGGAAGATTACGAACTATGGGATATTGTTAGTGATGGTCCTTTGGCCACCACGAAGATAAATGTTGAAGGAGTAGATGTGCCAAAGACGAGCTGACTGCACTGCTGAGGATTTGAGAAAGTGGGAGAAAAATACTAAGGCCAAGAAGTGGCTTGTGCGTGGACTTGGTCTAGATGAGTACAGTAGAATTCAAAGTTGTACTACTGCCAAGGAAATTTGAGACACTTTACAAGTGGCTCATGAAGGAACTGCTCAAGTGAAGAGATCTAGAGGTACTCTACTATATTCTCAATATGATAATTTCTCTAAGAAGGAAGGAGAGACCATTCAAGACATGTACACTAGGTTCACTACATTGACTAATGAACTGAAATCTCTTGGAAAGACTCTTCTTGAGGAAGAAAAGGTTGAGAAGATTTTGACAAGGGTGCTGCCAGTATCTTGGGAGAGCAAGATCACTGAAATTCAAGAATCCAAGAACATTGCAACTCTCAAACTGGATGAGCTAATTGGAAATCTTACTGCCTATGAACTTAGAAGGTAGACAATGAAGATGGATGTTCCCAAGAAGGAAAGGAGTCTGGCATTGAGAATCACTGAAGGAGCAGATCTGGAAGAAGATTAAATGGCTATGATCACCAAGGATTTCAAGAAATATCTCATGAGAGGAAAGGACTCCGCAAGAGGTGGAAACTACAACAAGGCAAGGGTGCCGGAAAAACCAACTAATGAGGGCTGATTCAAATGTGGGAAGATTGATCATCACATCAAGAACTGACCTCAGTGGGAAGTTGAATGGAAAAAGGAAAATTCTGAACGAAGGAACAGGTTCATCCCAATAAAAACAAAGTATCAACAAAGGCTATGGTCGATGCTTGGGGAGAAAGTTCAGATGAGGAGTCAGATGATGAAGATGAAGATGAACAAGCATTTATGGCAATTGGTGAATCAGATGAGGAATCTGAGGTAAGTATATTTCATCTCAAATACAAGATTAAATTCCTGTCCAAAGAAAAACTTTCTGAATTACTGCTAGACTTTATTGATGAATCTGGAGTAATTAATAAGGAAAAGGAACAGTTTTCTAAAGAGTGTGCAATTTTAAAAGCAAAGTGTAAAAACCTG
Source organism: Nicotiana paniculata (assembly GCA_005239505.1). NCBI lineage: Eukaryota > Viridiplantae > Streptophyta > Magnoliopsida > Solanales > Solanaceae > Nicotiana > Nicotiana paniculata. The sequence goes on along the minus strand of MDKI01063353.1, from coordinate 34,852 downwards.
GAAATCAGAGTAAGTGAAACTATAAGTGAAAACACTACTCTGAAGAACCAGGTTCATCCACTTGAGACAAATGTCCTAGAGTTAAAATCTGAAAATCTAAACCTGAAACTAGGAACCAGTAAGAAGATAGCTGACAACTCTCAACTCACCTTAGAAGAAAATGTAGGTAAACTAAAAGATGAGTTGTATAGGAAGGATGAATAGATAAGAGTGTTGAAGGAGGAACTTCGTGAGGTCAAGCATGAACTAGAAAAAACTTGTAAATGGAACAGATCCTCCGATGCTTTGACATGGCTACAGGAACATCATAGTAGCAATAAGAGAGGGCTTGGCTTTGGGAATCAGCTGCCTAAATGGGATCCTAAAAGAAAGTACCTCACCCTTCCTAAGAACAAAATCTGTACCCACTGTGGTAAGACTGGCCACTACAAAATCGAATGCAATGCAAAAGATCAGGCCAGTCAAAAGAATAAAAGTTTTGTTCGAGGGAAGAATTGGTTATCAAATTGGGATAAAAGAAATTTAATTCATCCTTTTGCTTATAGAAAGGGACCCAAACTAGTTTGGGTTCCTAAGACTAACCCCTGATTTTCTTTTGTAGGTTCAAGTGAAAGGAAGTAGCCAAATATGGTACATGGATAGTGGCTGCTCAAAACACATGACTGGTAACAAGGACCAGTTCCTTTCACTTGAGGACCTCAAAGGAGTAAATGTCTCCTTTGGAAATGGAAAGAAAGGTGAAATCATTGGGGTTGGTAAGGTAGGTAAGGATGATACTCGTTCCGTTGAGAATGTCTACCTAATAGATGGCTTGAAATATAGCCTAATTAGTGTGTCACAACTGTGTGACAGAGGTAACTTGGTAGCATTCACCTCTACAAAATTTTTTGTAATAAATCTTATCACTGACAAGATTGTTTTGTAGGGAAAGCGAGTGAACAATATATACATCATAGATCTGTCCACACTTCCAGAAAATGAATTAACATGCTTAAGTGTGCTGGACAGTGATCCTCTCCTTTGGCATAAGAGACTTGTACATGCAAGTCTGAGTCAACTTAACAAACTAGTCTCCAAGGACTTAGTGATAGGTCTGCATAACATTAAGTTCAAGGAATACAAAGTCTGTGAGGCTTGTGCAAGGGGGAAGCAGGTAAGATCCTCTTTCAAAATCAAAAAAGTGGTAAGTACCACCAGATCGATGGAACTGGTCCATATGGATCTTTGTGGTCCTATGAGAACCTTAAGTAGAGGTGGTAAGAGATATGTGATGGTGCTTGTTGATGACTATTTTAGATTTACCTGGAATTATTTCTAACATCTAAAGATGAGGCATTCGACATGTTTACTTCTTTTGTTAGAAAAATTTAAAAACAATTAGGAAATCAACTTGCATCAAATAGGTCTGATCATGGCACAGAATTTGAAAATGCTAAATTTGTTGAATTGTGTGATGAGCATGGCATAGATCACAACTTTTCTGCTCCTAGAACTCCACAACAAAATTGAGTGGTTGAAAGAAAGAATAGGACACTTGAATACTGCATGCTATACCATAAACAGGTGCACGACTAGACCACTTGTAGAGAAGACTCCCTATGAATTACTTAAAGGGAGAAAGCCAAATATATCCCACCTTAGGGATTTTGATTGCAAGTGCTTTGTGCACAACAATGGTAAAAACTCCCTAGGTAAGTTCAATCCTAGAAGTGATGAGGGAGTATTCTTGGGATATTCTTCACATAGTAAGGCTTATAAAGTCTATAACAAAAGAACTATGTGTGTTGAAGAAAGTGTGCATGTAGTTTTTGATGAAACTAACATTCTTTCTGAGAGATAGGAACAAGAGGATGAAGAAATTGGGATGGTTAGAAACTCAGTCCAAACTGGAGCAACACTGGAGGAAGGAACAAATGATGGAATAGGTTCCCTCCCTGGAAACATGACAAGGGAACTGAACAAATTAATTTCCAAACCTTATTGGAACTTGGACCTGATCATGTTCCACAGCAACAAGGCACTGAAGGAACTTCAAGGACTAACCATATGGTTGTGAAACCATACAGATATCAAAGTTCTCACTGTATTGAGAAGATTATCACTGATCCAACCTCTGGAATCAAAACCAGGTCCTCTTTGAAGAATGTGTGTGTTTTTGATGCTTTCTAATCTCTTATTGAGCCTAAAAATGTTGTTGAGGCTTTGCAGGATGTAGACTGGGTGAATTAAATGCAAGATGAACTCAACCAATTTGAAAGAAGTCAAGTATGGAATCTAGTACCAAGACCCTTGGATAAATCAGTAATTGGCACATAATGGGTCTTCAGAAACAAACTTGATGAAGATGGAACAATTACAAGAAACAAGGCAAGATTGGTGGTTAAAGGATACAGTCAGGAAGAAGGCATAGACTATGATGAAACCTTTGCTCCAGTGACAAGGCTGGAAGCAATAAGACTCCTCATAGCCTTTGCTGCTTACATGGAATTCACCCTTCACCATATGGATGTCAAGAGTGCCTTCCTAAATGGCTATCTAAAAGAAGAGGTGTTCGTCAAGAAACCTCTAGGGTTTGAGAACAAGGAGAATCCTGATCATGTGTACAAACTTGACAAAGCACTATATGGACTCAAGCAAGCTCCCAGAGCATGGTATGAAAGGTTATCAAAATTCTTGCTTGAGCATGACTACAAGAGAGGTAAAATTGATAGTACTTTATTCTTAAAGGAAAAAGGTAAATATATCTTGGTAGTTCAGATATATGTAGATGACATAATCTTTGGAGAAACTACTGAAAAGCTAAGTAAATAATTTTTTAAGCTAATGGGGAGTGAATTTAAAATGAGCATGATGGGTGAGCTTAATTTATTTTTAGGCTTACAAATTAAAAAAAAATCCAAATGGAACTATGATCCATCAGCAAAAGTATGTGAAAGAGTTGCTTAAAAGGTTTAAAATGGAAGATTCCAAAGAAATTGACACTCCTATTGCAACAACCATAAACTAGATGTAGATAAATCTGGTTCATCTGTTGATTAAAATCTGGCTCATCCCTAGTAATCCACCACCTATTACTCCATCTTCAAATTCTTCAACACCTCCACCACCAAGTCCTACTAATTCTCAACCCAGCCCCACTATTCCTCAACCTAGCCCTAGTCCAAAACCTAGAAAAGGAAGGGTTAAAATGTTCGCCAGGTAAACAGTGGCTACAGGTTCTCTCGCCAGAAAATTGAATGCCAAATTACAAACTAGTCAGGTTCAAGAATTAGACAATTCCAGTGATTCATTCAAATCAGCTACTGAGGAAGCAGCAGGATCATCTGATTCTGAACAGGTATCATTTGTACCAAATATCGCTTCTGAGAATGTGTCTGAAATAGCCGAGAAATTAGAAAACAGGTTTGTGTTGGTTGGGTCTGTGAAAAATGTGGAGTTGACAAAAATAAGACGAAGAGGTGGTAAAAATAAAATTGGGGAAGAAATAGAGAGAGGGGGAAGTCGGAGTGAAGCAAGGGGAACAGGGGAAGATATTACTAGATTGTCTATTTGTGGTACTGAAACAGTAGTAATAGAAGAGGGAGGCAAGAAGTCAGGGGGGAATGAATCAAGTGAAGCGGCTGAGGGATTAATAAATCCAGGAAAATCTACAAATGAACCTGGTTCATCCATTGAGGAGACATTGGCAGATCTTATGAAGAAGTTAGGAGAGAGTTATAAACCAAAGAAGAAAAGGACTCCAAAGACTAAGGAGTCTGAAACTGCAGGAGCAAGTAAGAAGAGAAAAGTCACTCCATCTGCTAGTTTTGAAACTCCTCTTCCAAGAGGAAGAACCACAAGAAATGCACTAAGGTAGAGTAAACAGGAGTTACAAAAGGCTTTGAAGGAAAGTAAGAGAAAGAGAGATGAGAAGGGAAAGGAGAAAATTGCTGAGCCTGTAGAGGTTGTTGAGATTGAGAAGATGGACCTGGTCCATCAAGATGATCAAAGGGAAGAAGTTGAGGTGCAGACCCCCAAACCAAAGAAAGCCAAGACCTCTTCAAAGAAGTCTACATCTGTGTCTGCTACACCCTCAACTGTAGCCAAGAGAACCAAGTCTACAGTAAAGTCAAAGAAAGTTCAAATTGATGAAGAGGAAGATTGGAGTGCTGATGAAGAAGATGAGACTACTGGAGAGAAGGAAAATTTGACTAAGTTTGGGAAGCGCACTATTCTGAAGGGGAAATTGCTGAAAGATTTAGAGGAATCTGGCATGGTCTATCTGATGGATAAGCTGGAGGTGCAGGGCTGGAAGGACATGGTCTTTCAGCTGGATGGGAGGTTGGCCAGAAGTGAGATAGTCGAGTTCATGGCCAATGATGTAATCAAGGACGGTAGGGTCTCTAGCCAAGTGAAGGGGACCAAAATTTCATTTGATGCCATATAATTGGGAGAAGTTCTTGGGATCCCGTCTGAAGGATATGATGATTACACCAGACAGAGATGGCCTAGCTTGGATGCTCTTCCCACTGCTTTACAAATCACCAGAAGTTTCTATGACAATAAAGAGGAGGTTGAACCAAGGTTTGTATACAAAAGTGAGATGAAGCCTCCTCACAAGGTGGTCTTTGAGTTCATTAACAAGTGCGTACTGCCAAGGCAGGAGAGAAGGCACATAGAAAATTACATGAACTTAGTTCTCATGGAGTGCCTGGACAGTGGAAAGCAGATCAACTGGCCTTACTTCATCATCCAGCTCCTGGACAGGGTGGTAAACTGTTCCAAGGCTCATGCCATTCCTTATGGCATCATCCTCACAACTGTACTTGCTCACTACAAGGTTCCCCTGAAGAAGGAAGAAATGACCACAGTCAAGGATCACTTTGGAAAAAACACTCTTCTGGCCTGTGACTACTCTATCAATGTTCCTGAAAATGAACCTGGTTCATCCAGGAAGACTCCGGTGAACAGCAAAGTCAGGGCACTTGTGCAGGAGGGTGCGGCTAAGGATGCAGAAATACTTAGGCTGAAGAGCTGCCTGGCTGAGGTTGAACATGATAGGGATGCTCTCAGAACTAAGCTTGCCAAAGAAAAGGAGAAGAATGAGGGGATTCTTAATGATATGCTATCTCTTCTCCAAGCTAGAAACCAAGCCTCCACCCCTTCCCAACCTTAGTAGTCCAGCCTGTCTTCGACTTTCAGTGACCCAGATTAGGGATTTTTCTTGTTTTCTTTTGCTCGTGATGTTAACTGTTTTTATTTATTCTTGTGGATTGTGGTTGAACAATGCTTCTATCAATGAATTTTGCTGCTTTTGCTCTTAATCTTGTTTCATTTTCTTTGATAGTTTTCATTCTTGTTTTACTATTGATGATTAACCCATGATTGTACTTGCAGTTTCCCCAGTGGCCATGAGTAATTCTTAAATATCTGGGACTTTCTAAAATTTGCAACTTTTTTATGATGCCAAAAGAGGGGAAAATGGCCATGTGCTATTCTGAACATGTGATATTTATAACCTAATGAACCTGGTTCTTTTATGATAAATACTCAATACTCTAAAATGTGTTAATATTGGATTAAGTTGGTTACAGGCTTAAGCACAGAGTTTGTCATCATCAAAAAGGAGGAATTTGTTGGCCCAAGAAATTGAATGGTTTTGAAGATTGACAAAGGAACTCAAAGATGAACCAGGTCCATCACTGGAGACACAGACACATGCAGAGTTAAAGGCACGTGAGGTGCACATGCAGGAAATAAATGAAATATGTGAATTAAAGAGATATCTCCTGATCGAAAAGATTGTAAAATAATAAGGAGAAGTACTCCTTATTCAGTAAGAACAGAATCAAAGATAAAGAAGGATTCGAGAAGTTGAGATTAACTAGAACTCTTCCACCAAGGAAGAGTAGCATTAGAACTCTAGTAAATATCTCATCTGCTAATCCTATATATTGCAGATTGTTCTTATTGTACAGGTACGCAAAAAAGAAGAAGCTAAGCAAGAATTGAGAGCAAAATTAGCAAGGCAATTTTGCAAGCAATTCGTGTGAGATTTAAGTGTGCGACTTTGAAGCTGCTTGGACCAGCTAGAAGAACCAGTTCCAACTATTCTCTTTTAGTATAGTTTACTTGTAGTAGGTGATTTCAACGTGTACCTTTTAGCTTTATCTAGAAGCATCCGTAATAGGTACTGAGTGGTTTCAAGTTATAGCTAACTTTGAGTTTGTTGCAAATAGCCAGAGGCTAGTTTGCCACAAAGGGATTATAGGTAATCTTAGGTTTACAAAAGAGTTTTTGTAAATGTTGTTTGGCTCACTGATTTAGTAAAAGAGTTTGGGAAAATCCTACTGGGAAGTAGGTCATGGTTTTTCACCTTTGCGCCAGGTGTTTTCCACGTAAAAATCTCAGTTTTCTTTATTTTCTATATTTATTATTCCGCAAACAGTAGATGTTGAAACACATAAAAGAACCTGGTCCTTCTATAACTAGTGCACGCGAAAATCGGATACCACACAAATCACACCCACCCCCTCTTGTGTGGTATTGACGTTTAGAACATCATATGCGCAAGTGCATGTAGTGGCGAATCAAGGAATTTTATTAACACTGCTCAAACGAACTTTGAAGAAATAAATAAATTCCTTGTTCCATGACCGGATACAACGACAAAATTTAATTTTTTTTTTTTATCAATAAGTGCATCGACAATAAAGAAAAATGGATTACCCATCTTACGAAAAAATTAAGGTACCAAACCAAATGATCTAGGTTAAACAAATAAAATAATAGAAGGTTTGAATTTACTTCTGTGTACAGGTAAAATCGGGGTTAATGGTTACCCCGATTTTCTAACGAGAAATCGGAGGGAGAGCACAAACCCATGAGATTGTAATCGAGATCTGAGACTCTTCATATCGAACCTAGGAAGAGCGAATGATGTATCCGTCATCGGACATGGTGAAATAACGCACCCCGGGCCAAGTATAAGTTATAGACCTCAGATGATACGATGAGCGATTATGCGTGACGGATAGAGGGTTGTGATACTCGCCCTCAACAATCACCAGGAAAGGAAGATTTTTACCTTTCTTTTATACTTCTATTAGGACTGAAACTCTCCTACTATATAAAGGGAAGGTTTTTCTTTTCTTTTGACATATTGTAACACGCAAATCAAAGCAAGACAAGTTTACTTTCTGTATTTTAGCCATAGGCGGATGCAATATTCTACCGACAGGTTTAACTGAACCCATAACTTTCGACGCGACGTAAAATTTTATATGTAAAAATTTATTAAAATTACGAAAATAGTAGATATGAACCCGTAATTTTAAAGATATAATGGGTTCAATGCTAAAAACCTTAAAAATTTGAATCCATAGGGTTTAAATCCTAGATTCGCCTTTGCTTTTAGCTATTGCTAATTTGCTCATTTGTCATGTTCTTCATTGGTCCAACCGAAGACAAGGTCATTGGTCAGTCTAAGTTCAGGCTTGGCCATAATATATCAATTGGTTTGAATGTTTATTTCATCTCTAGCTCATTTATTATTCTTAATTGTTCGTGTTGAATTAAATCACATATTCTTAAAACTGCGTACAAATTTAATTATTACCCAATTTTTGGGTAAGCAGTTTGGCGCCCATTATGGGGATAAGAATAATAGTGGTGATTTAATATGAATCACCATAACACACCCTATTTTATGCTTGTTCTTTGAAGTCTTAATTTTAGGTTAGACCAAAAATGTTAAACTTCCAGTCTGCTCACTTGAACGTTGACACTAAGTCTGGCCATCACGGCGAAAATAATAATTTGGTGCCCAACAACGATATGCCATCAGCCGATCCTAATGGTGTCCCAGCCACCGACACGGTTGATTCTTGCTCGCAGGTGGCCATCAACATCAATTTGTCAACTGATCCCGAAAACAGTATCTGCGGGGGACCCCGACCAGCAGCTCGAGAAGCACCCGAAGGCGAAGGTGATATGGTAAGCCTACGACTGATTTTTGAAATGTTGCAAGCTCAATAAGCGGCAATAGAATAATGGTAGAATCAAAGCCACGCCCCAACAGGTTCGAGCCCGAACAATCCCACAGAAATCACTCGAAGAGACGAACAAATCACTGAGAGACCGAGTGAAGCCGAACCCAGGTTAAATGCTGAGGTAATGAAATTTCTTGAAGCGTTGACGAAACGAGTGGAGTCAGGTGAGGAAACGATTAAGGCTAATGACAAGAAATTTATCCAGAAGCCTTTTCCTCTGAGCGTAGCACCAAAGCCGATCCTAAAGAGGTTTTGTATGCCCGACATCCCTAAATACAATGGGAACACGGATCCAAACGAGCATGTGACCTACTATACATGCACAATCAAGGGGAACGACTTGGAAGACGATGAGATCGAGTGAGTGTTACTGAAGAAGTTTGGGGAGACTTTGTCCAAAGGAGCGATGATATGGTATCACAACCTGCCCCCAAATTCCATTGACTTGTTTGCTATTCTTGCAGATGCTTTCGTAAAAGCCCATGTCGGTGCCATCAAGTTCGATACTAGAAAGTTAGATCTTTTTAAGGTCAAACAAAGGGATAACAAAAACTCGTGTCAAGGTTCCAGATGGAACAGATGGACCTACCACCCGTTGTAGATGATTGGGTCATTCAGGCATTCACTCAGGGGATCAACCCTCGAAGTTGCTTGGCCTCTCAACATATGAAAAAAAAATTGGTGGACTACCCGACGTAACCTGGGCCGACGTCCACAACAGGTACCAGTCAAAGATCAGGGTCTAGCACAACCAACGCAGGTCCCCTTCTGGATCTGTTTACCCCATCAGGGCCGACAATAGATCTAAGAAGGACATTGATCAAGATCCAAGACCGGTCCGAGATCGATATCACCCATACAACGTGGACTAAAGGGGAAACGGATTCGGGCGTCATACCGCAAGGATTGAGAAGAGAAGCGATCGAGGGCCATGCGACTGAGGCATGATGAGCAAAACGGGTTTCTACAGGCCACTCGGGAGCAGGGAAGCATCGATATTGTCGGAATACAACTTCAACGTGGACGCTGCCAGCATCGTTTCAGCCATAGGACGCATAAAGAGACTAAGTGGCCCCGACCTTTGCACTCCAATCCTACCCAGAGAGATCCCAATTTGATGTGTAAATATCAAGGCACTCACAGTCACAGGACTAAAGATTTCCTCCAGTTAAGAGAAAAAGTTGCCTAGTTATTCACCAATGGGCACCTCCGAGAATTCCTAAGTGATCGAGTCAAAAACCACTTCAGGAACAGAGACGCCAACAAATGGGTCGAACAAGAGGAGCCTAAGATCGTGATCAACATATCATTGGAGGAATGTGATACTGAGAAATTAAAGCTGAGTCGGATTAGGAAAAGAAAAACTTCAGCCCACGACCTATGTACGCACTATATAAGCCAAAAACGCCTTTTTTAGGTCATCTAACACACTTGGAAGTAGGAAAAAACTATCACAGAGTTTGGAGACCGTGGAATTCGTCTTGATTTTTATGCAGCTAGTGGTCAAGTATTAGAAAAGTGCTTTGATAAGATCTACGCGTTGTTGAACATGTTTTCCAAAAGCAACCCAAATTGGTACGGGGAAGTAGGTAGACACACAACCCATAAAGTTATCGGGGTACTTGAATTGGATGTTGTATCAGCACTATCTACACATGTAGCATCTTTATCAAAACAAATCATCAAGATTAGTGTGACCCATAACCAGCAACAGTTCCCACCAATGCAACAGGTTCAACCAGAACACCAAGTGCTAATGTTTTTCGAAGTCTGCGGTGAAGCCCATACCAGTGATGCCTGTCCAGCGAATCCAAAGTCAGTTTACTTTGGGAGGAATGTGAATAGAGGCAAATCTCATCAGAATCAGTATGGTAATACTTATAATCCAAATTGGAGGAACCACCCAAATTTTTCATAGGGTGGAAATCAGGGTAATCAGAATTAGTTCAAACCACAAGGTCAATACCAGCAGTTTCACCTACCACAAGCAGATTAGTCCGCAAATTCGATGGGTAATGTTGAGGAGATTCTCAAGAAGATTATGGATGATAATCAGAATCAAACTATTGCTATTCAAATTTTAGAGCGACAGATGGGGCAACTTGCTAGTTCCCAAAACACCAGACCAGCGGGAGCATTACCTAGAGACACTCAGGCTAATACAAAGGCCCCTATAAATGTTGTGTCATTAAGGAATGGGAGAGAATTAGAAGAAGTCACATCGAGGAAGAGAAATCAAGTGATATTTAGTGAAAAATAGCTCACCAAAAAAGTCGAATCGCAAACTACAAAAGAGTTAGAGAAGCCAATTGAAGAGGCCATGGCAAAGAAACCACAACCAATAGTTGCGAAGCCACCACCTCCGTTCCCTTAGAGATTGCAGAAAGTGAAAGATAATACGCCGTACAAGAAATTCCTTGATATTTTGAAACAAGTGAAAATTAACATCCCGTTGGTGGACATTCTGCAGGAAGTTCCAAGGTATGCAAAGTACATAAAGGAAATTGTGGAAAACAACGCAAACTAACTAAGTTCGAGACTGTAGCACTCACTGAAGAGTGTAGCAGCAGAATTCAGAATAAGTTTCTTTCTTAATTGAAGGACCCAGAAAGCTTCACAATTTAAATTTTAATTGGGGAACATGTGGTTGGGTGAGCATTGTGTGATCTTGGGGTGACCATAAACCTGACGTTGTTGTCTCTATTTCGACAGCTAGGGTTGGGAGATCCTCGACCGACTACGATGTTATTACAATTGGCAGATGGATCATTAGCTAGCCTCGAGGGCGTCCTTGAAGATGTGATGGTCCAAGTGGGCACATTCATATTCTCAGATGATTTTGTCATCCTAGATTATGAGCCAGATCAGGAAGTCCCATTTATTTTGGGATGACCATTTCTAGCCACGGATCGCACAGTTATTGATATATGTGAAGTATAAATGACCATGAGAGTGGGTGACAAGATGGAGGTCTTCAATGTATACCGATCATTTAAGTTGCCAGCACACTATGAAGATTTGGCAATGATCACAATTGTAGATGATGAGTTGGCAGGCACAACACCATACTTGGTATCTAAAGATCCCTTAGGAAGAGCTTTAATTGACGAAGAAGAACAGGAGGATGAGCTGGTGGAAGAAATTGTAAAAGTTTTGAACATGACATGCCAGTACGTCAACGGGTTGAAGAGATTTGAGGAAATCGACAAGCCATTGACATTGACACCACCTAAACCATCGACTGGGGAGCATCCAAGGTTGGAGCTCAATATTTTACCTTCTCATCGGCGATACGCGTACTTAGTTGTGTCAGAATCCTTACCTGTGATCATCTTATCTTCATTATCACATGTGAAAGAAGACAAGTTGTTACGGGTCCTGATGGAACACAAAAGAGCCATTGGATGGACTATTTCCGATATTAAAGGAATTAGTCCATCATTTTGCATGCATAAAATATTTCTAGAGGAGGGACACAGACCAAGTGTGGAGCAGCAGAGACGATTGAATCCTATTATGAAGGAGGTGGTAAAAAATGAGATTATCAAATGGCTGGATGCGGGGATCATATTTCCTATTTCTGACAGTAACTGGTGAGTCCTGTTCAGTGTGTGCCGAAAAATAGAGGCATGAAAGTTGTGGAAAACGAGCAAACTGAGTTGATATCTACCAGAACAGTGACGGGTTGGAGGGTATGCACTGATTATAGGAAACTCAACAAGGCTACGTGCAAGGACCACTTCCCTCTCTCTTTCATTGTTCAGATGTTGGACAGGCTAGCCGGGAATAACTATTATTGCTTTCTTGATGGTTACTCCGGTTACAATCAGATAGTGATAGCGCCAGAAGACCAGGAAAATACTACATTTGCTTGCCCCTATGGCACCTTCACCTTTAAAAGGATGCCATTCGGGTTATGTAATGCACTATCGACTTTTCAAAGGTGTATGATGGCCATATTCACCGACATGGTAGAGAATTTCGTGGAGGTGTTCACGGATTATTTTTCAGTCTTCGAGTCATCCTATGATAATTGTCTGAAGAACATGGAGTTGGTGCTAGCACGTTGTGAGGAAACTAACCTGGTACTTAATTGGGAGAAGTGCTATTTTGTGGTTCAAGAAGGTATTGTATTGGGACATCAAGTTTCCAAGCAAGGAATTGTGGTTGATAAGGCCAAGGTGGATGCAGTGGAATAACTACCACCACCCATCTCTGTTAAGGGCATTCGCAGATTTTTGGACATGTAGGTTTTTATAGACGTTTCATTAAAGATTTTTCAAAAATTGCTAATCCCTCGTGCAGGTTTCTATAAAGGGATGCCACATTCAAGTTTGATGATGCCTGTCTAAAGGCATTCGAGGAGCTGAAGTTGAAGTAGGTGTATGTACCAATCATTATCGCACCTGACTGGAGTTTTCTCTTTGAGTTGATGTGTGATGCGAGTGACGTAACAATTGGAGTTGTGCTTGGACAGAGGAATAACAAAGTGTTTCATTCAATCTACTATGCCTGTAAGACCCTAACTGATGCACAACTCCACTACACCACGACGGAAAAAGAGTTGTTGGGAGTTGTCTATGCTTTTGACAAGTTTCGGTCCTACTTAGTAGGAACACATGTGATCGTGTACACAGATCATGCAGCGATCAGGTATTTAATTTCAAAAAAAGATGCTAAGCGAGACTGATCAAATGGGTACTTCTTTTGCAGGAATTTAACTTGGAAAATTTGTGATAGGAAGGGCATAGAGAATCACGTAGCTGACCACTTGTCAAGGCTAGAAAATCATGAGCATGTGGAAAAAGTAGGGGTGATAAAGGAGATATTCCCAAATGAGCAACTCTTTGCAATCACACATGATCCGCCACCATGGTATGCAGATTATGTAAATTTCTTAGTGAGCGAAGTACTTCATCCAGAAATGCCACCTGAAGGGAGGAAGCGATTTCTACATGACATAAACTACTCTGGATGATCCATTCTTGTATCGGAAATGTATTGACCAACTAATGAGGAGATGCATTCTGGAGAAGGAGGTGGAGCAGGTTTTGTACGATTGTCATTCCTCACCTTATGAGGGACATCATGGTGGTGATAGAACAACTGCAAAAATTCTGCATTCAGGATTTTATTTGCCGACTCTATTTAAATATGACCATTCATTTGTGAAGAGGTGTGATAGGTGTCAGCGAACTGGAACAATCACTAGAAAAAATGAGATACTGCTTACGAACATTCTTGAGGTGGAGATTTTTGATGCTTGGGGGATCAATTTTAAGGGAACATTCCCATCATCTAGAGGGAACAAATACATATTGTTAGCAGTGGAGGTCGTTGCTTTACCTACTAATGATGCGAATGTAATGGCTAATTTTGTCAAGAAGAACATTTTTACACGTTTCGGGACTCATTAAGCTTTGATAAGTGATAAAGGTCTGCATTTTTGCAATAGACTTTTGAACAGCCTTCTAATGAAATACTGAGTCAAGCACAAAGTTTCCACCGCATATCACCCTCAGACGAGTGGGCAAGCAGAGGTATCGAATAGAGAAATAAAGCAAATTTTGGAGAAAATTATCAGTGCAAATAGGAAAGACTGGGCTGCAAGGTTGGATGACGCTCTATGGGCGTACAAAACTGCATATAAGACATCTATTGGTACCTTGCTGCACAAGTTGTTCTATGGCAAAGCATGTCACCTTCCAGTTGATCTAGAGAACAAAGCCTTTTGGGCCGTCAAAAAGCTCAATATGGATATGGAGTTGGCGGGTGAAAAAATATTGCTCCAACTCAATTAGCTAGATTAATTCAGGCTGAATGCATATGAGAACACCAAGCTATATAAAGAAAAGACCGAAAGGTGGCATGATAAGCACATCAAGCATCTCTATTTCGTGTTGGGCCAGTTGGTATTACTATTCAACTCCAGGTTGAAGTTGTTTCTTGGAAAATTAAAGTCGAGATGGTCTGTACCTTTTGAGATAGTATATGGGACACCATACGGGGCTATTGAGTAAGAGCACCAAATTCCGAGAGAACATTCTTTGTCAGTGGGCAAAGAATAAATCACTATTGGGGTGGCGACATTGCATGTCACAAGACCTCGATACACTTGGCTGATGCGTGAAGAACGTGTTGTGTCCTGCCGCGATGTTAAATGAGGCGCTTCTTGAGAGGTGACCCAAGTATTTTATTTTGTCTTTCGTAGTTTGTTCATTTTTCTCGTTTGTTTTGTATTTTTGATTCTTTCTTTAGGAGTTCCTTATTTCTTTGTAGGAATTAATTTTTATATATATTCGGAAAAAAAATATATCAACAAATAGAGGACTTTTTCTCAACGACGGACTACCTGGACAATTCTCTCGAGGGATTAAGGTCCTTGAAAGAAAATACAACAAGATTTTCATTTGATTCTAGGAATTAATGCTAGTATTAGGAAGATAGAAAAATAAAGAAAATCATAAAAACATTTTAGTTGCTTTGAGTAGTTAGTAAGTTTAACTTATTTTACAATAATCCCCCTTGGTTTTTCTTTGGGCATCGGTTCTTTTCTATGGGATATATTATTGAACCGATCACTTTTTATTTTTAGAGTAGTGAATGATATAGAGACTCAGATTGAATTCGGCATACTTAATGACTTGTCTGATACCAGCAGAGTTAGACCTGGGCATGTGGATTATAACTTTCTCCATAAATTTTTGAGAACTATTTGTGCCTTAAAAAATGAAATAGCTTATTTTGTGACGCTTAGTCTCATTTTCTTGACTCATGTGCTAATTAATGTGCCTTGTGCATTAAAATTGTGACTTAACACTGTACTTACTTTGATTGAGAGTAATGTACCCATACTAATTAAATTATGTGCCATTGTGTGGTGAGATATTTGTATAATTCTATGTAGTACATTTGTGTCTAGAACTTTCCCTGCATGCGAGTTGAAGCGAAATTCTAGATTTTGCTTTGTTTGAAATATAATTTTAGGCCTTTTTTTATCCTTTTTGAATTGTAATGTCACCACAAATAAAATCATCCCTAGTTAGCCATTTTGAGCTTGTATACTTTTTATTTGGCATCCACATTACGAGCTTATACCATTTTGTTCTTAATTGAAACATTTGATCCATGTACCTCTTACCATGTACCTCGTAAGGCACTTTAACTGTGAAATAAGCGCTAAAAGAAGTAAGAAAGAGATTTGGGTTGCTTTCGAGTGGAACTAACGAAAGGGAGAAATGCGCACTTGTTTTGTAAATAATATACTACTAGCGAAAATTTTCTAGTGGGGTATAAATTGAAGTCTTAAAGGAAGAAAGAGGCAATAGTTTTGGAGAGTGATCTTGTTTGTGAAATTGAAGTGGATTGAAGAAGTACACTTAAAGTTTATTATGTGATGTGTTAAAGTGCTTAGGAGGATGAACCACTATTCCTAAATATATTCTACCCGTCCCTTAGCCCACGTTACAACCAAGATAAAGTCCTAATTGATTTTAGACTGAACATGCCTAAATTAGTAGAGATTTACATAACGGGCAAGCATATGGTACCTTTTGTGCGCATGTGAGCTTCTTTGAGAGAGAGAATGATTTCCTCCATTGTTTGAAGTCCTTAAATTACATTCGAATTTTATTTGAGTGTGTGTACTATCTCTATGTGATTTGTAGTGAGGGCACAGGTTTCATGATGGATATGCGACTTTATTAAGCTTTTCAGTCAGAGTATGTTTCGCCTGAAAGTAGTTATGCTAGGGAGTCAGTTTTTGAGGTTGAGATGTTCCGGATTTTCTATTTGATTATTTTGAAAGTTCAATATTGTGTTTGGGATGTTCTAAACATGGGAAGTAAGTTAAAGAATGCATATGCAAAGGGCTAATTGTTGGTATCAAACAAAGTCATGGGTGCTTGAGCTTAATTGAAATGTTTGGCTTGATAACAATAAACTTAACTGTGTTCGATCCATTATAGGTTGATTTTACTTTGCTTGAGGACGAACAAAGGTTTAAGTGTGGGGTGGTGATGTTGGGCTATTTTTATATGTTTTAATGTTACTTCGTCCTTGTTTTAACTGCTTTTTAGTGCTATTTTATCTTTAAAATGACCAACATGTGTTAACTATTGGTTTTATGACTAAATGAGTTGTGTGTGATGATTTAGGGTGTTTATAGTATAAAAATATAAAGAAAATGGTGCTCCAGCTATAGGAGAAGAGAGTGGATGCATCGCATCCAACCTAGGAAAAAATTGTATTTTGTGTACCCTTAGTAGTGAAGTCGGGTTAAGGCATATTAGCATTCGCACCTGGGCACAACAGAGGTGAAGGAACAGAGGGTGGATGTGAAGCATCCACCCCAGCATGCGATGCTGAGAAATTGAAGCTGAGTCGGATTAGGAAAAGGAAAACTTTAGCCCACGACCTATGTACGCACTATATACGCCAAAAACGCCTCTTTTAGGTCATCTAACACACTTGGAAGTAGGAAAAAGCTATCACTGAGTTTGGATAATGTGGAATTCGTCTTGAGTTCTTCTTTTTACCTTCGTTTATTGATTTTTATGTATTCTTGGAAATTATTTGAGATTTCTACCATGACTATGTGTGGCTAAACTCATTTATTCTGGGGTTCTGGTTTTACATGCATGTTGATTTGACGAGTTAATTTATCATTTGGGTTGTTTATTCATATCCTGAGTTTAATTATTTTACTGCCTAGCTAACAGTGAAATACAATGTATAAATCTTGAGTTGAACTTGAAAGAGGTAGTTCTTGATTGCAATAGAATTGAATAGAGCGCGGTCTTGAACCTAGTCATTTGGAAATTGATTTGCAAATACGGATAGAAATATACCTATTTAGCGTGCTTAGCCAATTGTGCAAGAGATCGGGTTAATGTGTTATTTTTATATCTGATCTCATAGGAATATAAGGTTTAGAATAAATTAAATAGACGAGTAGAAGTTGTCAAATTTCTATTAGTATTATTGTCGTTGCAAGTTAATCACCCAGATAAATTACTAAGTCGAGTATTGAAGAATTCAACAGGATTTTTACATAACCATGACCCTGAAATATTATTTATCATTGAATTAAAATCCTTCGTGCTAAGTGTGTTAGTTCATTAGTTTTTTCTTTTACTTGCAATTATCATTAGTCGAATTAATCAAACAAAAACCACCTTGAAATAATTTTGACTCGATAAATTAGAATTCACTTGATTTAGTTATAATTAGTCACAAGTCGTCGTTGGAACGATACTCTACTCACTTTTTATTACTTGATTGACCGCGTATACTTACATGTGCGATTTTGAGCAACAATTTGCATACCTATGTTTTATATTTTGGATAATCTAATCGGTATACGTATTAAACTCTTTATCAAATTCCGACGTTACTATCCTACTGTTTAAGATACAAACTCAAGTTTAGTGTAAGCACTTAATATATAACCTGGCTAATCGATTGTGTGAATAATTTGAGACCATCAATGAATAGAAGTTATGTTAAAAGAAAAAAAAGTTATAGAGAAGAGAAAAAGGAATTAAAAAGAGACATTAACTAAATAAGATAGATCTATATATCAAGATTGGGTTGTAATATACAGCCAACCGCCAAAGTTTCATTACAAGACTCGATTATAACTCAAGAAAACAGAAAGAGACAACAGATACAAAATAGAAATGGATCCATATCAAACTCGATCCATCTTATTATATTCTTCTCCTGATCATGACTGCACTACCGCTAGAATGTGCAGTGAAAATCTGATCTTTTACTGGACCCTGCATCGCCAAATTAAACAAGCACATTAACCAAGGAACATACTGGACATGTGCAATAAAATTCTTACATATAAACCAATTATATCCAGAAAATATATATAGCGTTATTGCTTGTATGAATGGACTGTTAACATAAGCGGCTCAAGAAATTGGTAACCTAAAGCTAATATTTAATTTGAGGCCTTTCAGAAGAAAAAAGACTTCATCTGTATTTTTAATTGAAGTATATTTTTTTTAGCTTTTTTAAGATGTAAAGTTATTAATAATTTATTTTATAAATAATTTAATCTCTCCTAAGATATTGTTGATCTTAGACAATAGAATCAGATTCAAAAAGTTTATAACTTGATATCGAAATGATTTTTGATGTACCAATATACTTATTGAAACGCTTGAAACCCGAGGAGGAAAAAAAGGAAAAAAGAATGCGCAATATAATTTTATTCAGCGGTACTCTTCAACTCTTGTTTTTTATAGAAAAAATAAAACTCTTTTCTTTCTGCAAAGAACAATATAACTTACCGAGAACTTAAGTTTTTATGCAGAAACCAAGAAAGAGAATATAAAAATGTAGTACACGATTTCTGATGAGAAAGATAAAAAATAAGACTTGGACTACTGAAAATACCAAAAACCTGAATCTAAAAGTTTATCACACGTATTTAGTGATATATGTAAAAAGAGAATAATAATATAGGTACCTCACTAATGATGTCAATCGTAAAATTTAAATAATGAAAAGTTTTATATTCGCGACAAGGGTCTAGGGGAGTGATTCTCTTTCTCTAATTATTGCTCAAACGGTTACATCAATACTAGACCCTTCCTCTAAAGATTGTTGTGAGATGTATATAATCTAACTTATCTTAATTAGATATTTCGGGTTCGAGTCCTGTGGTTAAAAAAAATCCTGTTAAAATATATTCTCTCTTTTACTAGGCCTTACATGGTACGAATCTAAATTAGTTGGTGTCTTAATACAAATACAAATAGAAAACAAAAAGAAAAATTTAGGGCCCTGAAAATTTGCGAGCCTAAAGCCTTTACTTTAGTGGCTTGACCCTTGGGCCGCCCCTAACGATTAACTTCTTATAATCTTATCCAAATACTCCTATCATATAATTATTTAATTTTTGGGTTGAATTAGACCCTATTATATATTCATTATGGCCGGGCGAAATTCGACGTTTAATTATTCATTGCCAGGTCACATGTTATATTTTTCACACCCCACATGTCTTGACGTGTTTGGAGTGTAATAATTCCCCATAGATTGACGGAATGATCTAGTATTTCCTTATATATAGTCTTACGACAGATATCATCTCATAAATTATATTTTTGAGGTTGAGTTAGAATTAATATAATTTTTTTTTTTACAAATATGCAAGTGAATTTTGCTGAAGCAAAATAAATATGTTACCCCATTTTCAAGTGACTCATGCTTACAACAGTAAGACTATTAATAAACATATCGTTAGTGCAAGGATAGCAAGAACTTAAAAGTAAAGTAGGTAAATAACGTACTTGGAGCAGTCAGTGGAGGGGCTGATCTTGTAAGGGATGTTAACACCACAAGCACCAGGGAGTCCAGCGGCTTTGCCCATATCAATGCCCTTAATACCATTAGCAGCCGACTTCAGGCAAGTGCATGCAGTTTTGCGGTCAGCTGGGGTCCGAGCAGCACCCAACAGACCTTTAACACCGCCACAACAGCTTCCAAGAGGGCCGCGGCCCTGTAGATAAGGGAGGCAAGGAGTCAGGCCAGACTGAACCTGGCCGCAGCTCAGTGCCTCTGCATGCGGTGCAACCACCACCATGCAGAGTAGCACAAAGCAAGCAATCTTGCCAACCATTTCCATTCTTAAAAAAAAAAATAGAGAAGATGAAACAAGAGAGTGTAGTGTGAGGATTCAAAGAAGTGGAGGGTATAATAATACTACAAATGTTTTTGCTCGAGTGTTGGGTACATAAGCTAGTGAGAACTTTGTGGTATTTATAGAGAGAAAATTGGAAATAAATTAATGGCCGGCCAATGGAGGATTGAGAGAATTAGTTGGCAGTTGAGTTATATACTTATATTCAACGAGGGTACTTAATTAGGGAGGTGCCACTGGCTATGTAAAGTCAAATTTAGCTCTTACGTGTTTAACTTTTAATGAACCACGCTAGATTTAGGCATTCTGGAAATCGACACTTAAAAAAACCATGGTCCAAATCCTAGCATTCCTTACTTTTGATTTTGGGTTAATAAAGAATATTACAAAATTTTAAGTTTAGAAGATTAGAGCAACTATGCTGTGGCATATATATATATTTGCTCTGGTTGTAGTGTCCATATCAATGACAAGCGAGTTTGGTTCTATAACTGCACTAGTGGCAGAAAAAGTATAATTGATTATCATGGCTAATTAGACAAATGAGGACAAAAAAAGAGAGTGCTTAGTGTTAAGAAAAAGAAAAAAAATTCCATTTAAACCTTTGTATATCAGTATTTCTGTGTAACAACACTTCATTATAAAAGTCAAACTTTTTTGGAATCAATTTTCATGTTATGTTATAATATATGTTCTCTATAACAGCACTTCGCTATAAAATTCAAAAGTATTCAGAACAAACGAGATAGTTATTGAAATATTTGACGGTAGGTTATCCTATGAACAAATTTCGAACCCTCGAATTGCTATGATAGAATTTTAAAATTATAACCTGTAAAGTTTAAATCCTAGAATCGCTTCTGCCTACTCCCACTAATCATCTTATTGTTGATTTTGTCTGAATTCAGAAGCAGGGGTAAGACTCAAAGAAATAGAGTTTCCAACGAAAAGCTCAAAATGATGCTCTTTGCCAACTGTCTGTATAAAATATTCTGCCCCCAACCAATGCATTATATTACTTTCACTTCACTCCAAAAAATAATCCTCTAAAAACTCTCATGTTTCATCATTCTGTTGCACTTACATTTATCCCTCCAATCACTTTGCCTTGCTTCATTGTGAATTAGTGCATATCCATCATTTCAACATGGGATGGACAAAATCTGCGAAAAGAAAACTCTCTTTTCCCATAATCACAGCCATTATCTGTACTTTAACCTTCATTTTTCTGTTGTACACTGAGAGGATTACTACTATTTCTTCTGGCTCTATTTTGAGGTTTAAGCCTTGTCCCATAAGAAATTCTGCAGGTGTGCACCAGCTTGTCGATCTCAATTGCTTTCGTTATACTTTATTGTGGTGGTGCTGATATATTTTTTCTTTCTTGGCTTACCAGATGATAGAGAATTGCAGAGCGATAAACTAGACAATCCAACAGACGATAGTCTTGATTTTGATCCTGATGAATGCCGTGTCACACATGGGAAATGGGTTTTTAATACTTCAATTAAGCCATTGTATTCAGACAGGACTTGTCCTTTTATTGATAAACAATATTCTTGTATTAAGAATGGCCGAAACGATTCAGATTATCGATACTGGGAATGGCAACCTGATGACTGCATGTTGCCAAGGTTAGCAAGTTACTAAAAATATCAATTTCAGTTTTCTGTTTCTGTAAGTAAATTACCATATTGCAAAATGAAAGAAATAGTAGGATTCTTGATTCTTGTACACGTGAACTCAGGATTTAAAATCAGTGGGTTCAGAATGAGTGTAATCTTATTATATATTACATTTTAAACTTGTTTTTTTCTGTATGTATACAAAATTCGAGCTAAAAGCAATCAGTTCAGTTAAAGCAACATAAGTCTGCCCTAGATCTGCCTCTGCATATAGTACTTGAACTGAAATATTGACAGCACAATGGAGATATTTTTTCTTATAATTATAAAATAAGGTAGTTTTGTGAAATTATCAATATTCAGGTTTGATCCTGAGATTGCCCTGAGAAAGCTTCGAGGAAAGAGACTAATGTTTGTAGGGGATTCACTACAGAGAAATCAATGGGAATCTTTTGTGTGTTTGATTGAATCTGTAATCCCAAAAGGCAAGAAATCCATGAAACGTGGCCGCGTTCGGTCTGTATTCGAAGCTAAGGTAAATCACCATATACAATCAGACCTCTCTATATCTGTATCCATATATAACAACACTTCTCTATAAAAGCCAAGCTTTTTCAGAACCAATTTTTGTAATAGCACTTTGCTATATTAACCAAAAATATTCAAAACAAACGAAGCGAGAGGTTTGACCGTAACTCAAATTATATATAAACCTTGTATGTTTGAAGAATTAGCTTGAAAAGTTGGGGTTTGATGTTTGAAAATCTGCTTAATTGCACTTATTTGGCAGGAATATGATGCTACAATTGAGTTCTATTGGGCTCCATTCTTGGTCGAGTCTAACACAGATATTCCTATCAAAAGTGATCCAAACCAGAGAATAATTAAAGTGGACTCAATTGCCCAACGTGCCAAGCATTGGTTAGGAGCAGACATCCTTGTTTTCAATACCTATGTTTGGTGGATGAGTGGACTCAAGACCAAGGCACTGTAAGTTGTTCAATTTTTACGGCGAAGCCAGAAATTTTAATTGAGTTCCACGTTTAAAATTTGAACATGCAACCTAAATCATTTTTTCGTGGCAAGTGAATTCAACAATTTTTTTTATATATATAAAGGAAAATCTTTTCACTCAGTATAAGTTTTCGAAGAAAATAGATTAATCCTTCAGACCATGTAACGCTCGTCTCTGTATAGAAAATTTTCTACTTGGCTTTGCATATAACGCTTTTAAATTGATCAAAAAATGCAGATGGGGCGAATTCGAAAATGGAGAAGAAGGTTATGAAGAGTTAGATACAACAGTTTCTTACAGAGTAGCGTTACGAACATGGGCAAATTGGATAGATTCAACAGTTGATCCTACAAAAACACGAGTCTTTTTCACTACTATGTCTCCTTCACACCAAAAGTAAGTTATCTTAGCAAACAAACATAGTTATTTTCTAGTGGGACGTAAACTAACTCAAGTTTTTTTTTTATACATATATTCAGAAACAAAGAATGGGGAAACATAAATGGGATCAGGTGCTACAATGAAACAAGACCAATAATGAAGAAGGGACACTGGGGAACTGGTTCAAACAAAGAGATGATGAATGTTGTGGCCAGTGTCATGGGAAGAATGAAAGTTCCTGTTACTGTTTTGAATATCACACAATTATCTGAGTATAGAATTGATGCACATACATCAATATATGGTGAATTACAAGGAAAATTGTTAACATCTGAGCAAAGAGCTGATCCGTTGCATTTTGCGGATTGCATACATTGGTGTTTACCTGGAGTTCCTGATACTTGGAATCAGTTACTTTTTGCATATTTGTAACCCCAAATTATAATGCTAAACAAACCGGAAATGATTTTTGTAAAGTTTTTCACCCCAAATTATAAAGACATTCGAAATTATTTACCTAGACTTGGATTGAGACGAGCTTAAATGGAGCGACATGAACAGTGAGGATACATATTGCTAACAGCCCAACACCAACTCAATTGGGATCTAGTGTTTTTGCGTGTAGCTTATGATTTGGGTCTTATGATTAGCATATATATTTCATAATGAGAAAGGGTTTTGTTGAAATATTGAATCTAAGCTTGAAAACTTATGAAGAGTACCATATGGAGTGTAAAATTAATTAGAATATAACGGGATATTGTTTTTATATATCTATATTGAAAGATTTATACATTATTACAAGAAAGTATTTACCATGAGTTCATTTTGAATATGTAGGCGGTTTGGTTATAAATTATTTTCAAATAATGATTTATTTTATAATTTTGTTTACTATTTCAGTTTCAACTTAAAATAGAGAATTTGAGGAGTATTTTAACTGAAATAATGAATTTTACTCGCGGAACATCAACTTTTTAAAAAAGGTGAATTCATATCGAATCACAACTTTGACTTTATAGCTTCAAGTAATTATTTTTGTCAAACTCACTCGAATATTGTCCAAACGAGAAAAAGGGTCAATAATCCGTTAAAAATGGTCAAATTAAACTGATGGTGTAAAAAAGTTTTTATATTTCCACGTTAAAGTTAACTTATCAATAGATAGTTTTTAAGTTAGTTAAAGACTATAAATCACTGTATTAAACTCTAAAGGATGGTTATTTAAGAATTAGTTAATATGTCCTAAATTTTAGTTTTTTAATTCAAATTTTCGAGATAAAAATACCCTGAAATATGCTGAATTTAAGATTTTTAGTGTAAGACTTCGGAACAAAATAAATGCTAACTAATCTTTAAATAGCCTCCCTTAAAATAGCTATTTATGCACTTGCCCCAGAAGACAAAGACGGCTGAGATGGATAAAGACTCCAAGCCCATATATGGAAGCCCATCAATATTGGGCCTCCTACCCCTCATAAAAAGCCTTATGATTTCATTGCTTGGCCCCACAATCAAAAAGAGTTCATCTCCTCTCCTGTTTCCAAGGTTGAACAGGGTGAAACTAAAAAATAGCTAGAATTGTAAGTGGTAATTAAAAAATAGTTACCATTTCAAAAGTTATCATGATCCAAAATACTAACTTAAGTCGTATTGGCGCCCAACATCGGGGTTAAGCAAGCCAACATTCAGATTACTAAGGATTTTTTCATATTTGATTAAACATTCCAACACGTGCCAAGTTTTAAAGTTCAAAACATTAATTGAAAAAATAATTAGCCAATTTAACCAAAAGCAGTCATAAAGAGGCGCGAGCCAATATATATATATATATACAAACCCGCAAACCATAACATCTACCACGTGTGTGCCAGGAACTAGTGTCACAAGTCCTACGGGCATACTAACAGAATATACAAAAAAATACAATATAACTGTCTCACTGTCTGGAAGAAATAGACGGGAATAACAAAAGAAACTCCATGGTGCTGCCGAGGATCGTCAGGAGAAACAACTCACCGTGAAGTCAGGTCCAGTCTATACTCAAAATCGAGCTCCGGTCTGATAACCAGATGCACCAGCCTCAGGACCTGTACAATTAAGTATAGAAGCATAGCATGAGTACATAAATAAATATGTACCCAGTGAGTATCCCGCCTAACCTCGAAGAAGTAGTGACGAGAGGTCGACTTGACATTCACTAAGGTCCAACAAAATAATTTAACAAGATATGATATCAGTAATAGGCATACGAGGATGATAAAAACAGTAAACATTATAGATAACTGTAATTCAAATAAATAAACAATTACTATTTCATTTTTCTTTTTAAATATCTGCCCACTCATTATCTATGGAAATCATTAACAATTTAGCATGCGCATACGGGATGAGGACAACTGGCCTGAGCCATCATAATAATCATATATGTGTATTGCCGAGGGTCGAACGACCGGAATCATAATGAATCTTTCAATCTCGTCGTGGCGTACGGCCCGCTCCCATGAGAGTGGGGTAAATAACACTCCGCTCGCGAAATGTAAATTGCGAAGCGGTCACATGCGCACACAATCACACAATATTCTTCATAAATTACTTTTCAGTGAACAATTCCCTTAAAATTCTCAAATTCCATGATCTCAGGGAAACAAAACCGTATATAATATTAATTCATCAAGCATATAGTTCATTTCAATGAAAAACACAAAGCATGGTGTAGGCCTAACTACCCGGACAAAACAACAATAGCCGCTACGTACGGACTCTCGTCACTTTGTACTTACGTAGCCCACACAAACATTAGCACATAGTCATTTAAATCACCTAGGCGACAATTCCCCCTTACAAGGTTAGAAAGGAGACTCACCTCGTGTCAAACCTATTCTCCGGATCAAGAACGCGCCCGAAACTCCAAACTCATCACCCAAGGACTCGAAACTAGCCAAATGTTACATAAATATATCAATTTATACTCAAAAGTATGGAAGTCTCCTATTTACTTAGTCATCTCATCCTACTTGAAGAAATCCCAAAATTCATCCCCGGGCCCGCATGCTCGGATTTCGAAAATTTTTGAAGGAATCACTTACCCATAACCTAAGGATCGTTAATATGTGATTTTTGTTTGATTTCATGGTTAATTAACGGGTAATTTCCTAAATTTTCATAAAGTCCTAGGTTACTACCCAACTCCTTGATTTTCACTAATTAGGTAGTTAATTTGACTAGGAATTCATGCATTAAACTAATATTAGGGTAGAATTCACTTACCTTTCAGTAGCTAGGTCGTGAGGATCTTTTCCAAGCTCTCAAGGTCTCTAATGGTGGAAGAAAATGGGGTGAAATGAATAAATCCCGTGTTTTAATGAACTCACTGCCTACTGTGGTCCCTCACCTGCGGCTCAAGGACCTCACATGCGGTCTCGCACCTACGAGTAAATGCTCGCACCTGCGGAAATGGGACAAGGGCCTGGGCTCGCACCTGCGGAGAGGAGCTCCCGCGGATATTATCCGCACCTGAGAGAAATGGGCAGCCTCACCTGAAGCCGCACCTGCGAGGTAAGGACCGCAGGAGCGGTCTCGCACCTGCGAGGCTGGGACCGCAGGAGCAATCTCGCACCAGCGACTGGGCAACCGCACCTAGGGTCACACCAGATCAGGTGCACCAGCAATTGCTTCAGCTGGTTTTTAGCCTCGTATGGTGCCCGAGAGGCATCTAGGCCCACCCGAGCCCCCGTCCAAGTATACCAACAAGTTCCAAATCATAATACGGACTCGCTTGAGCCTTCGGAACACCCAAAACAACGCTAAAACTCAAAATCACACCTCAAAACCCCTAGAATCAAACTTAGGAACTTTAAGTTTCTTGAATTCGCAAACAATGCGCCGAACTGACCTACTCGGAATGACACCAAAATTTGCAAGCAAGTCATAAATGGCATAACCCAGTCTCGGAATTCCGTTTGGACCTCGATAACACAAAAACACGTCCCAAACTACAATTTGAACTTAAGGAAACTCTTATTTCGATATTAGGCGTTGAAATGCTCTCGGGTCATCCAAAACCCATTCCGAACATACGCCCAAGTCCGAAATCATCATATGAAAATACCGAAACCGTCGAAACTCGATTCTGAGGCCGTTTATTCAAAATGTTGACCGAAGTCAAACTTGGCCAAAAAGGTCAACCTTAAGGAACTAAGTGTTCCTATACTACTTTAAACACTTCCGAATCCCGGACCACCCGCCCCCGCAAGTCATAAATCATAATAAGCCTCTATGGGAAGTCTCATTTAGGGGAACGGATCCTATAACGCGAAACGACCGGTCGAGTCGTTACAAAAGTAATCCAAATTTTGCCACTTTTCATGTAAAGATAAATCTGAACAAAAGACACTGTTCAAAATCCGAAAAATATTCCAGCATAATATACTGGAGTTCAAATTTTTTATATATGAACTTCCAACATAATATATTGGAGTTACAGCATAATACACTGGAGTTCCAGCATATTATACTGGAGTTCAAATTTTTTACATGTGAACTTCCAGCATAATACACTGGAGTTCCAGCATAATATATATGTTGGAAGTTCATACACAGGTGCTCCAATCTCCAGTATATTATGTTGGAACTTTCCGTGTACTGGAATTCCAGCATAATATACTGGAAGTTCATATACATGTGCACCAATCATGTTCTATTTTCACAGTTGAACAACTTCCTGAGGTATCTCGAATCTTCGGGAACTCGAGATCCTAATTTAGCTGATATTTCCCAAGGTAACAATCTCATCGTACCTGGTCCATTTATTTACTGATGTTTTGCTTGTTCATCCTTTCAAGGGCAACCCAAATCTCAGGACAATTCCAGATTCAAGCTATACTTCTTCACTCCCTTCTCTTTCTTGTTATCTCTTTCTCTTTGTGTTTTTGTTTTTCGATCCTTATAGCATGGTTTATGCACTTTCAGTATAATTCTCAAGTTCCAACGTTACTATCCTGTTCATTAAGATTAGCAACTCAAGTTTTGTGTAAGAACTTATCTAAGGCTTGGCCAATTGTCTAAATAATTATAGACCATCAATGAATAGTTGTTACTACGAAATAAATGAAATGAGAAAAGAAATTACTCCGTAGAAAAGAGAACAGAGAAAGGGAATTAAATTCCCGTACGTGGAAGAGATAAACTAAATAAGATAGATATTGTTCTATATATCAAGTAGTTAAGATTGGATTGTAAAACCAATCAACCTCTAAAGTTTCGTTACACGACTCGCTTATGACTCGAAAAGACTCAAACAAAAGGAAACAGACAACAGATATATAGTAATGGATCTATAAGCAGGATCAATCCATCTTCTTATTATGATTGCGTTACTTCCAGATTTGTTCGTAGAAAAACTGATCTTTCATCAACCTCACTGGACCCTGCATCGCCAATTTCAACCAACATTAATCAAGAACGGAATAACTAACAGGTTATTACTCTATTTTTCAATCTATCGTATCAAATTGATATGAGAAGCTACATATTATTGTAAATCAGTTAATCTGATAAGTACAGGAATTAATGTACCTGGAGCAGTCCGTAGAGGGACTGATCTTGTAGGGAATGTTAACACCACAAGCACTAGGGAGACCAGCGGATTTGCCCATATCAATGCCCTTAATAGCATTAGCGGCTGATTTCAGGCAAGTGCATGCAGTCTTGCGGTCAGCTGGGGTCCGGGCAGCACCCAACAGACCTTTAACGCCGTCACAACAGCTCTCAAGAAGGCCGCGACCCTGCAGATAAGGGAGGCACGGAGCCAGGCCAGACTGAACCTGACCGCAGCTCAGTGCCTCTGCATGGGGTGCAACCACCACCACGCAGAGTAGCACAAAGCATGCAATCTTGCCAAACATTTCCATTCTTAAAAAATTGGGAGAAGATGAATATAATAGAGAGCAGAGTGAGGAAGTAGTGGACAATATACTAAAGATGTTTTTTCTTGAGTGTAGTGTACATAAGCTACTGAGATTCTTGTGGTATTTATAGAGAGAAAATTGGACATAAATTAATGGCCGGCGAATGGAAGATTGAGAGAATTAGTTGGCAGTTGAATTATATTGGACCTAGGTGCATAATTAGGGAGGTGCCGCTGCCTTTAAAGTCAGGTTTAGTTCTTACGTGTTTGACTTTTACGCTAGGATTTAGGCATTCTGGAAATCCACAAATATTTTACATTAGTAGGTTATTTTTATTTTTTTGTTACAGGTAATTTGTATTATTATTAAGATTATAAATTTTATTTTTTATGAATAGTTACTTATAAATATATTTCGAATAACATGATATTGTAACAATTCTTAACACTTTGGTATATATAAGTTAAAATCTTTTGTTTTTTCTTTTTCTTAATCTTGTCAAATAAATTTTTGGTAACCTACTTTCCAAGCAATAAGAAAGTATTATTTTTCTCAAAGATTCAAAAGATGCAATAACATTATTTTACAATAGAAAAAGCAGAAACCCAAGTAACCCTATGTATTAGCGAAATAAAGAATTTGGCTAAACTTTGCGTTAATACGTTCCAATATTTAAGGATAAATACAATATTTTCATCTTCAAAGAAACTCATCATCTTCTGGGTATCTTCACAAGTAACCTCTATCTCCCATGAGACTATACCATTCTTTTTCGTATTATATCCACCATATTTTTTGCATCCGATAAGATATTTTTTTCTAAACAATGATTCACAACTAGATGTGGAAAATACATGAACCAATCTCAAATTAAAGAAAACAATTCATCTTTGTTTGTTTTCGATGATATTAGCCCCATTCGTTTTCTTCTGCAATGCTCTGAGGCACTGACAGCCCATATCGACCTTGTACGTCCCTTAGCTTTTATGCATCGAATACACGTCCCAATTTCAGTTTCACGTGAATATATCAAAACCTTTGTGAGATCTGCGTTGACAATAGTTCACCGACCATATCTGCATGCATGAATTTTGATCTACACTGTGTTTGGATATTTCTTGAGCCGAGGGTCAATCAGAAATAGCATCTCTACCTGCGTGTTATTGTTAAGTAGAGGTAAGGTTTACGTACACTCTATCCTCCCGAGATCCTATTTATGAGTTTTTACTGTGTATGTTATTGTTATTGTTGTCATTATTATTGTACTGTGTTTGGACATTCTTGAAACGAAATTAAATTTTACCAGTACTGCAAACTTTTCCTTTCGATGTTTTGTTCACATTTTCATTTCTTCACTTGGATAAGAAGGGAGAATTGAAGGAATTAAGAATTCTCAAGCCCCTTCTTGCTTTTATATCCAACAAAGGAATTAAAGAACAGGATTTTAATTGCTTTTGTGGTACTGTAATTCCACTTTACTGTCTTCTAATTTTCAACAATGTTTTTCTTAGTTTCCGGAGACGTTGTAACTTATCTACTTATGGATTAAGTACTCTTGAGACGAAAATATTATATCTCTTAAGGTCATGTAAACTTATTTCGCATCATGTTGATATTTAGCTTAAAGTATATATATTTATATGTATATAGCCTCATGTTTTACTCGTGTTTCGTGGATTTCATATGTAAAATATATTGATTTATATTAATTCATGGTGTTTTTATGTGTAGAAATCATCCGGAAGCAATTGGGGGCGAAAGGTGCGAGATTAGAGCCAAAACAGAGAAAAAATGAGAAATGTTGAATTCCAGCGCCACAGGCAGCGGCCCACGCCACCTGTGGCGTGGACAAAATGTTCAATTTGAAAGCGCCCCATGCTGCCCTAGACGACGGTGACAGAAATTTCTCCAACTTTACCAGGACAAGGTTATTTCGGCCCTAGACCTACCTAACGCATATAAAAGCAAGACTAAGTCTATTTTGAGAGGGGAGACGCCACTTTGAAAGGAAAATACACACGAGAAACATCGGGGAGCGAGGATATCTCAGTTTTCTTCATATTTTCTTAGTATTTCAATTATCTAACACTTATGAAATTGTTTGATACTATCATGAGTGGCTAAAACCCATAGTTATGGGGTTGTGATTTAGCCATGAATATTTTAGTTTAACGTTGACTTAACCTTAATTATAATTCACCAATATATAGTTGTTTCTTTAATTCTGTGATTAATTGCTAAAATTTTCTGGCCATCAGTTAGGTTCTATTTACTATCTATGTTATGCTTGGGACAGTCATGTTTAGATCATAGAAGAATTGAAGAGAGCATGATGTTAACTCTGGGGGGAGAGACAAATTTGTGATTAGGATAGGAATATACCTAGTTACCGTGCTTAATTAAATATCGTAATCTTAATGTGTTCTTAATAGATTGATTCAATAAGAATATAGGTGTTAATGTATTTTGAATAGGCGAGTAGTACTTTGGGAGAAGGCTACGAAAGCAATTGTTCGATTAATTAGCAACCATGAGTGAATTGTATGAAAGAGAGAGTTAACTAGAACACAATAGGATTGGTGAATCGATCACGATCCTGGAATATTTATTTCTACTGAATACACAACAACTATTTTGCTGCTTGATAATTTAGTTACTAGTTAGAATTATCGTTAAGTATAATCACACCTTTGAACTCGAATTGGCTCGACTGAATAACAATATTGGTGAATTTTATGTGTAGTTAATACAAGTCTATGTGGGTGTGACACTGGACTTATCATTTTATTACTTGTACGACCACGTATACTTGTGTGTGCGTTTGGGAGCACCAAGTTTTTGGCGTCGTTGCCGAGGACTTGAATATTGATTACTTTCTAGTTTTAGTTATAATTGTTTGTTTCATCAAGTCTAACGTTACTTAATTGTTGCTCTGCTCTTAGGAACCTTGATTGAATACGAAGGGTCAGAAGCCATGACAGACTTCAAGGCTTTGACCCCGAATCAGAGAGAACATTTCATAGGAGTTTGAGGGAAGCATGGGACACAAATAATATTCATGCGCTCGTTCAATTTCCTGTGAACACGGCAGAGGAGCAACATATGGTTGTTCAGGAGGTGGCGATGCCCAGCATTTCTAATGTCACCTCCATCATTGTGAAGCCCAGAATCACTGGGCACTTTGAGCTGAAACAGAGCATGATCCAACTACTACATGCGAATGGGCAGTTTATGGGTCTTCCACGCGAGGATCCACAACAACACATTCTGAACTACTTGGAGATTAGTGATACTTATATCACTAATGGAGTCACTACAGACCATGTGAGGCTCACACTATTCTCGTTCTCTCTATTGGGCGAAGTAAAGCGATGGTTGAAGGCAGAAGCAACTAATTCTATTACATCATGGAATGATCTAGCAAGGAAATTTTTGGCAAGGTTTTTCCATTCAGGGAAAACTGCAAAGATTAGAAGTTAAATAGTCGCCTTCAAACAGAAATCAGGGTAGTCTTTATACTTAGCTTGGGAGAGGTTCAGGGGGCTGCTTAGAGACTACCCTCATCACAATCAGACAAACAAAGTGTTAGCTCATACATTCATAAAAAGGCTACATCCTAAGACAAAGATTGTGATAGATATTGCAGCTGGAGGTCAAGTGTTGAAGAAAAGCTTTGATGAAATATATGCGTTATTGAACAAATTCTCCAAAAGCAATCTTGATTGGCAAGAAGATATGGGCACACACAGTGCAAAAATCCGCAGGGGTTCTCGAGTTAGATGTGGTCTCTGCATTATAAGCGCAAATTTCCACATTGACCAACCAAGTCAATCAGATGACCTTGGTTATTAACAAGAAACAAGCTCAGTCAGTGCAACAGGTCCAGATATTTTGTGAAGTCTGTGAAGAAGGTCACATGAGCAATCTATGCCAGCAAATCCAAAGTCTGTATATTTTGTGGGTAATGCAAATCGAGGCCAGGCAAATCAGTATGGGGACACTTATAATCCTAACTGGAGGAACCACCCAAACTTCTCTTGGGGTGGAAACTAAGGTGCTTAGAATCAGCACAGGCCACAAGCACCTCAACAACACTATAGACCACCTCAGCGGAACAACATGCAAACTCGACGAGTCAACTTGACGAGATGATGAAGAGATTAATGCCTGACCAGCATGGCCAAGCAGCAGAGATGACGAAGAAGTTAATGGTTGACCAGCAGGACCAAGCAGCAGTGATGAGAAATTTGGAGCGACAACTGGGAAACTTTCCAGTGCCCAAAAAAATTGGCCGGGGAGCAATTGGGGACAAAAGGTGCGAGATTAGAGCCAAAACAAAGGACAAAAGGTGCGAGATCCAGTGCCACCTGTGGCACCGTGAACAGAATGTTCAATTTTCCAGCACCAGGGCTAGCGCCCATGCTGCCCTTGACGCTGGTGACGGGAATTTCTCCAACTTTATCCGGGACAAGGTTATTTCGGTACTAGACCTACCCAACGCGTATAAAAGCAAGTCTAAGCTTATTTTGAGAGGGGAGATGCCACTTTGATGGAAAATATACACGAGAAATATCGGGGAGTGATGATATCTCAGTTTTCTTCATCTTTTCTTAGTATTTTCAATTATCCAACACTTATGAAATTGTTTGATACTATCATGAGTGGCTAAAACCCATAGTTTTGGAGTTGTGATCTAGCCATGAATATTGTTGTTTAACGTTGACTTGACCTTAATTATAATTCACTAATATATGGTTGTTTCTTCAATTTTGTGATTAATTGCTTAATTGTCTGGCCGACAATTAGGTTCTATTTACTATCTACTCTATGCTTGGGAAAGCCATATTTAGATTAGAGAAGAATTGAATAGAGCATGATCTTAACTTTGGAGGAGGGGGGGGGGGCGAATTTGTGTTTAGGATAGGAATATACCTAGTCACTGTGCTTAATTAAATGTCGTAATCTTAATGCATTCTTACTAGATTGATTCCATAGGAATATAGTCATTAATCTATATTGAATAGGCGAGTAGTACTTCGGGAGAAGGCTACGAGCGTAATTGTTCGATTAATTAGCAACCATGAGTGAATTGTATAAAAGTGAGAGTTAACTAGAACACAATAGGATTGGTGAATCGACCACAACCCTGAAATAATTGTTTCTACTTAATTCACAATAATTATTTTGCTGCTTGATAATTTAGTTAATACTTAGAATTACCGTTTAGTATAATCACACCTTTGAACTCGAATTGGTTCGACTGAATAACAATCTTGGTTAATTTAGTGAGTAGATAATATAAGTAGCTGTAGGTTCGACACTCGGCTTATTATTTTATTACTTGTACGGTCACGTATACTTGCGTGTGCGTTTGGGAGCACGAAGTTTTTGTCTACGACATTTTTTCTTCCTTTTTAATGAGACTTATAAAATCATCTATGAACGTTTAGAAGTCAATTTGAAAGCTTCAGAAGCTCATCATAAGAACTAAGGAGATATGATATGCTCACTTACAAGATATACAAATTTCATCTCTCCTTTTAGAAACTTTACTACATCTAGGACCTATGAATGAGGATATTTCTAAAACTCACGTAGGAAAAAGTTAGACAAAAAAATAAATAACTTGAACAAAAAGAAACGAATGGCTTAGCGAGATAAATCCTTTTTATCGATAACCTCAAACCAACTTCAATTTTTTTTTACCAACTTCAATTTGAATTTTTGATAGAATAGAAAACTAGAATTCTAATTTCATAGAACAATACCTTCGTAACTCCGAATAGAACATAAAACAACCATAAACAATAAACAATAAAAAGAAAATAGACAGATACTAATAAATATCTCCACACGTGTCTCATTAGAAGATATGATATCTAGGAACTAGTAATTTGACTCGGACTCTTGAGTGACATCTTATCTACATAATTATAAGGAAGAGAAATAGCCAATACCGTTGGTGTCCAAACTATATTCTTTCCATCATGAATGCATCTTCTTGCATCATTCCTGTCAAAGTACCTCGCAGGTACCCTCTCGTGAAGTAAATACATAACTCAAAAAGAATCCTATTGCTATTCCGAGGAAGCATTGTACGATTATGGATATGGAGTTTTAATAAAATCATATGCTTTCTCTCTATTTATTTATTTTTATTGTCTGTCATTCCAATTGTTGGACTTTAAGCATTGGGCTTAAAGACTTTAAGCATTGGGCTTAAAAGTCTAAGA
>ML329528.1:0-100177 GCA_005239505.1 Nicotiana paniculata | reverse complement strand
ACTTCGGCACTTTGTGTGCAGATTTGGATGTTGACATTGCTGTGTATGATGGGAGCTAGCATTGAAGACGTACCTGCATTCCGGTTATAGCTTCCTCTTGTTCAGGGTAGCTCTAGACTTATAAAAAATCTATTTATGTATAATTCGGACAGATGATGTACTCATTTTACACTAGCTTTTTAAACTCTTAATCTTAGAAGCTCATGACTTGTACTACCAATCCTTAGGTGTCACGACCCAGAACTCCCTTCGTAAAGCGTCGTGATGGAACCTAGTCTCTACGACTAGGTAAGCCTAACAAATTGCAGAAAATAACAAAAATGAAAATAAAACTCAACAACCAACTACAATAGATAATTGAATAACTGGTAACAATGCCGCTCGGCATGTATCATAACCAATACTCTAGTAGTACACAGTCTTCCCAAAATTCGGAATATCGTAAGTCACCAGCTACAGAAGGAAAATAGTATCTCTATACACTAGAGTCTAATAAAAAAAATACAAAAGGTATTTGACATAGGGGACAATAGAGAGGGACTCTGAGGTCTGTGGATCCGGCATATATACCTTGAAGTCTCCAATCTGTCTCTACTCACTGATAATGTGGATGATAATGATCACCTGGATCTGCACACAAAACATGTGCAGAAGAGTAGCATGAGTACACCACAATGGTACCTAGTAAGTGCCAAGCCTAACCTCGGTCGAGTAGTGACGAGGTAAGGTCAAGCCTACTGGTATATAATAATAAAGCAGGAATATAACAGTATAATAAAGGATTGGAATTTAAAAAAAGGAAAACACAACAAAATAACAATACGACACATGGAGATAAACAGCAACGGATCTCCTTAGATACCGTCTCGTAGTCCCAAAGTAAATAAGCAAAGAGATCTCTCGAGGTACCACCTCGTAGTCTCAAAAGTATATATATACAGGGAGAACTCCCGAGGAGCCACCTCGTAGTCTCAAAAGTAAACACACAAATCAAACTGATAAATACAATAGTTAACGAAAAGAATTCTACAGTTAAGACTAATAAAGAACAAGGAAAAACAGGAAATATCAACTAGACATGCTGCATAGAATTCAAATAAGCAGTTAAAGCACGTAGACATGCGATATTATTCTAAACAGAATAATTACACATGTTGGTACAACTCAATTGAGAATGAAAATAGGTTACTACTTATTAAAAATCAGGTTTTTCAACAATAGCCCGTGTACTCACTCGTCACCTCGCGTACACGGCGCTCACATATCACAATAGTACCAAATCCTAAGGGGATTTCCCCAACACAAGGTTAGGAAAGCCATTTACCTCGAACCAAGCTCAAATCAATCTGTGAGAATGTTTTTTCCTCGATTATCCGACTCTGAATGGCCCAAATCTAGATAAACACAATTACATATCATAAATACAACTATAATAGACTAAGATAATTAATGAAATCAAGACTTTTAACAAGAAATTTGAAAATCACCCTAAAAGACCTCCCTGAGCCCACGTCTTGGAATCGGGTAAAAGTCACAAAATATGAACGCACATTCACTCACAAGTTCACTCATACCAAAATTATCTAAATCCGATATCAAAATCCCAATCAAAACTCAAAAACTTAGTCGAAGATGGAATTAATGATAGACAAGTGGGATATAACCAAAGTCACGTGTAGAATCATTACCCAATCGATGCCTCTGAAAATCCCCCAAAATTTCGTCCAAATCCGAGCTCTCTATCTCAAGATTTTTTAAAAATGGCTAAACCCTCGTTTTGAAATGTTTAATACTACCAAGGCATTCCTTCTTCGTGAACGCGACCACACCCTCGCGTTCGCGTAGAACAAAAATTCACTGAGCAAAAATCCCTCTTTCGCGAACACGAGTGTCCTCTCGCGATGCATAATTTCCAATGGTTGTCCCTTCGCGAACACTATATCCACTACGCGAATACGTAGAACAAGGCCTTGGGGTCACATCAGCTCTACTTCCTCTATGCGAACGCGATACCCTTCACGCGTTCGCGATGCACTGCTGAACACACACCTTCACGAGCGCAGACTTTACTTCACGAATGCGAAGAACAATTCTCCTCATCTCTCCAACTCCTCTTCTAGAACGGGGAATGCTCCTTGTGAACGCGAAGAAGGACACCGGTAATTGGAAAAACCAAAAAATCTGCAATATCTGACAAGTCTAAAATGATTCGTTAACCACCCGAAAGCAACCTGAGGCCCCCAGAACCTCAACCAAACATACCAACAGGTCCTAAATCACTATACGAACTTAGTCGAGCCCTCAAATCACATTAAAAAATGCTAAGAACACGAATCACCCTCCAATTCAAACTTCAGGAACTTTGAAACTTCAAACTTCTACAACTGATGCTGAAACCTATCAAATCACGTATGATTGACCTGAAATTTTTCACACAAGTCATAATTGACATTACAAAACTACTCCAATTTCCGGAATCGGAATCCGATCCCGATATCAAAAAGTCCACTACCGCTCAAACTTCCCAAAAATTCAACTTTCGTCATTTCAAGCCTAGTTCAGCTACCGACCTCCAAAACACAATTCGAACATGCTCATAAGTCCAAAATCATCTAACAGAGCTAACAAAACCAAGGAAAATCCATTCTGGAGTCGTCTTCACACAATTCCAGCTATGGTCAAAATCCTAGAACTTAAGCTTCCGTTTTAGGGACTAAGTGTCCCAAAACACTCCGGAACCACGAACAAAACCTCCCGACAAGTCACATAAGCAGAAAATTATACGGGGGAAGCAGTAAACAGGGGATCAAGGCTATTTCTCTCAAAACGATCGGTCGGGTCATTACATTGGGAATTCTTTGTATAATAACTTAGTTGTATTATCATTTCTTCACTTAATAAATATCAATTGAACTGGCTTATTGTTAACTGCTTACCTATAGGTTTGGGTTAGGTGCCATCACGACTAGTTGGATTTTGGGTCGTGACAGCGAGACACCTCCCACCATGTGTCTTCCTCATCCTTCGCTGCCTAAATACTGCCTCAAATCAAAATCCATTTGTGTAACACCTGAACTAATATATTGCTACCAACTTTAAGCTTCCTCAAAGATCATCTATCTCGAGCCATCAATATCAGAAACACTGATTTGATTCTGAAATGGCTACACACTGCTATCTCTTACAACCGCTTTTGAGGCACCATTTCACAACACCCTGCCTCGAAGGCAATTCAAAGAAGACCATAACACCAACGAGCCTTAATGTATGAAAACAAGGATAAAGACACCACATCATAAATGAGAATTTCCACCAAGTTAAAAAAATATCTGATCTTGATACTCCGTCAATCGAGGCCCGAACATCCATAGTCCAACTAACTCTCCACCGCTGGAATTAAATTCGAACCTCTAAAACATGAACCGGGTAGTCTCATTTCGATTCATTCATTGTCGCGGCACATAAATAAGCACCTTATCATTTACACTAACACCGTGTGATAACCACTCATGAACATCATAACGCATTAGGCATAGCCGCGAAATCATAGGCAACATTGACATTGCGCTAAAATGATAGAATATCCCTCCACGAGGTGACGACAATAGCCCACTCAAATGCGTAGGGAGAAACATCCTGCACCACATATGCAGTACCATTAAAACTCCTTGATTCCCAATCGATAACAAGCGCTCCACGTTGCATAAGATTGAATATGAAGGAAATGAAGGAATAATCTTCAATGGAATCAAATTTCACGATGAGGAATCAAGAATGGAAGTACTCTTAATAGCCCTGTAGCCTCTAGAAGATAAGTACAGACGTCTCTGAACCGATCCGCCAGACTCTAATAGACTTGCTCATGACTCGTGAGACCCAAGTGAACATAGAGCTCTGATATCAAGCTGTCACGACCAAAAACCCACTATAGGCCGTGATGGAAACCAACGTCGCTGAGAGGCAAGCCAATAGTGAACTATCACGTAAATTGTTCATTTTATTACTTTCGAATTCGTAAACTTTTATTAAGTAAGGAAATTTCCACCTTTAAAATTCACGGGAACATGCATAATTAGTATTGCATAGAATAAAAGGTGATAATAATATGCAAATCCGTAAGCATCAAGTAGAATATCCCCAAAACCCAGTGCTACAGGTGCATGGGCATTTACTACGGAGTACAACAATAATACAACATCTGTCAGGAATGTAAGTAAGACATAATAAAGTAAATAGTATGATGGAGACTCTGTGGGCTGCAATACGTAGCTTGAAATGCAGCTTACCATAAAGTCTCCTCAACAGATCTGCCTACGTGCCCAGATGTCCACCAAGTGAACCTGTCAGATCCTGCACAATTAGTGTATAAGTGTAGCATGAGTACGTAAATCAACGCGTACACAGTAAGTATCTATCCTAACCCCATAGAAGTAGTGACGAGGGACCGACATAGACACTTATCAGAGGTCTAATAAACCAGTATGCTAAATCCTAAATAGATATGAGGCACAACAGTAATAGTGGGATAAAACGGTAACCGACATAATATTTCAAAATTTCTTTTAACGATATAAATTTCTCAATCTCGTATTCTATCTCAACAGCTCGAAAAATATCAAGTGCCAATATCAAATGAATAAGGAATACCATAATGAAATGCCAGGCATCAATGGAAGGATAATCTCGTTAATATTCAGACTGCTAGCGATGTAACGACCGATTATGCTGAGGTCGTACGACCCAATCCAGAATAATATGTACACTGTCGAGGGTCAAACGACATGAACCATAGATGCATCTATTATACTGTCGAGGATTTCGAACCGCTTGAAAAGAAACGAAGAAACTTATCGAATCACGAGGCATCTGCTTACAACACATATGCATGTGCATAATAGTGAATATACCCTTTTACGTTTATCAAATATCTTGACAACAACTCAATGTGATAGAGTCGTAAGTATACCCAGATATAAACATGATTTATCTACATACGGACTCTCGTCACCTCATGCATATGTAGCACCCACAACTAATAGCACATAACAATTACATCACCTAAGGGGTAGTTTCCCCCTCACAGGGTTAGACAGGAGACTTACCTCGCTCCGAAGTTTCATAAGCTGCTCCAACGCCTCTCTAACACCTTAAACCAATGCACATCAATCCGAAAATAGTCAAACAAGGTGGAAATCAATCAAAATATACTCCATTGAATTATAATTTAACAATTTATAGTAATTCTCAACTACGTTCGAAAAGTGAACAATGTCAATCCTTAGGCCCACGTTCCCGGATTCAAAACATTCTTGAAGATAATCATTACCCATAATGCTAAAAACCCAAATATATAAATTCCATGTCCAATTTCATGGTAAAAATCTAAAATACAAAATTCTAGGTTTTCTACCAAAAATCTCACAATTTCTACCCATATCCATGTTTAAATCCATACATAACTCGTGTACTTACCTCACAATGTGTAGAAGTTCCTTACCACAAGGTACATGATGAAGTTGGGTCCTCCAAATCGCCCAAGCAAGAGAGGAATGAGAGAAATGAGCAAAAATCCTGATTGAGCAACATATATTCTACCCAGGCATCTTTGCACCTATGGGAACCCTAGCCGCACCTGCGACTTTGCTTCAGCGTAAAAAATGCCCGCTCCTGCAGAAGTCACTTAAGCCCCGATCGGCTGCACCTGCGGCCCAAGGCTCGTACTTGTGAGGGTACTTCTACGCCCCTCCCCTTGCTTCTGCTATTTCGCGCATGCATGATCCCATCCCCTTCTGCAAAGCCATACACACCTCTCCAACTCCGCATATGCGGAACCTCAATGGGCTAGCAGATGCAAAAATCCTTCTCGCACCTGCGACCACTGTCCAGCTCACCCAGAACTGCTTTTGTGATCCCTTAGCTATTT
Organism: Nicotiana paniculata; assembly: GCA_005239505.1. NCBI lineage: Eukaryota > Viridiplantae > Streptophyta > Magnoliopsida > Solanales > Solanaceae > Nicotiana > Nicotiana paniculata. The sequence continues at coordinate 94,254 of ML329528.1, read as the reverse complement.
TTACGGTCTCCCACCTGCGTCCCTAAACCTTGCAGGTGCGATCACACCAGAAGCCTTAAGGTTCAGCAATTTCTTATGTCCAAAACTCAACCCAATTCCAATTTGATTCGCATCCGAGGCCCCCGAACTCCATCCAACCATACTAAATCATCCTAAAACATGATACAAACTTATTCGAAGCCTCAAATGCATGCCAAACACATCAAATTTATAAATCGACGATTGAAAACTTTTTTGGACTTTCAAACTTTAAACTTCACCGAACATGTCCGAATCATACTTGATCATTTCGGAATAACTCTAAACTTTACGTGCAAGTCATAAATCACGATGTGAACCCACTCCAAGGCTTGGAATCCCAAACGAACATCGATAACACCAAAGTTCACTTGAAACCAAACTTAGGAGTAACGACCCGACTGGTCGTTTTGATCTCTAGCACTTCGTTTAGTGGTTTGAGGCCATGAGCAGCTTCATTTCAGGAATTATAACTCGTAGGCGTGGTCAAAGTTGAATTTTGGGAAGTTCGGAGTCAAATTGGAAAGAAAATTCTCATTTCAGAAGCCTTAAGTTGGAAAAATTGAGTAAGATTGGAATTTTGAGTAAATAACCTTCGAATCAGGATTTGAAGGTTCCAGCAGGTTTGTATGATGATTTTAGACTTGCGCGTATGTTCGAATCGGGGGTTGGATAACCCGGGAGCGTTTCGGCGCATATTATGGAAGATAGCATTTTAGAAGAATTTTATAAATCTGGGTTGAAAGGCATTTCAGTGTTACGGATGTCTGTTTGGGATTCCGATCCAGGGAATAGATTCGTATGGTGATTCTGGAATTGGGAGCGCGATCGGAAGTGAATTCGGATGTCCGTAGGTCATTTTGAAGTCATTTGGCTAAAGATAGAAATTTGTCCGTAGTGGTGGATTAGAGGATATTGTAGCGCATTTAGTAGATGTCCATGAGGAGCGGACGGGCTGGTAAAGTTGGTGAATGAGAGCAGGCTTAGGATGGGGTATTGATGTTGCAGAGAGTGTGCATTTCAGCGTCGTTTGAAGGTGTCAGTTTGTAACTTCCACGTGTGGGTTATCTCCTGTGAGTAGGTTAGCGGTTGTGTTGTTGGCAAGTTTCTATGAGGGATTCTGGTGGCTATTCGATAAGAGGTAGAATGTGTGAATGATGCTAGAGAATTTGAGTATTTAGGAAGTGCTAACAAGAGAATTTGGATGAATTGGACGGATTGGTTGAGCAAGATTCATGTCAACAAAGGGGAAAGGATCTCAACAGGGTCTAGAGTGGTGCAAGGAGTAGCTTTGGGCTAAGTGGGGGAGTCCCACTACCTGCAGTTGGGATGTAGGATTGTCTTCTCATGGGATTGCGGATTGTCGGCATATTGGAAAGTTAGTACAGCAAGGGAAAGGAGTAGAATAGTAATTGGGCATGAGATTTGATAAATATGTGCACGAGTTGGTCCTATTGGACCAGGGTTAGATTTTGGGAGATTCAGAATTTATGCTTGAGGCATGGGCGAGTTGTAGGGTAGTGACTCAGTCACGTGCTTCATTAAAAAGGGTGTTCGTGTGCTAGAAGACCCTTGGAGTTGATTGTATTCGGGTCCAGTCAGAGTAGGTGACTCTCAATAGTGGTCCTAGTGAATTCAAAATTTAAGAATGCGGCGTTTAAGGGTTTCAGGCAGCAGTATGATTAAGAGACGAGCTTTTGCAGTATAATTTCTGGGAAAAGGGAAGGTGGTTTAAATGGTACATGTACGGTAGTGATAAGTTTCGTCAGTGTAATTAAATCATGCATGTGGTTTGTGCATATGTGTTTGGGGCTTGTCGGCCGTCGTAATAGATTCCATTTGGGAGCATTCGAGTGCTATGGCATGTCAAGAGTAGGCGGATCGAGGAAGGTTTATGGTGGTCCAGGCCACTACTTAAGGATTTGCAAGTTGGGTGATTGTGAGAATTCACTTGAGTGTTGGTATCGTTCTCTTTAATTAAGGTAAGTAAGAGGTTTTTATATGAATAGGTGTTTCCCCTATTAGTGGTTCAGGAGTTATGATGGAATTCTTGCGCAATCTCATATTGGCATGTTAGATGCAGTAAACGGTGTGTAACTGGGAGTAAAAATCGAGATTGGGTTCGGTGTTAACTAGGATGTCATGAGCTCGGATGAGCAAGAAAAAGTGACTTGAATGTTTAGAGTAAGCTGGTGTTGTCTTCAGTGTCATCTGAGATCGGTGTTTGGTGAAAGAGGCTTTGTATCCTGGTTATAGGTCCTTGAATTGTTTTACAGTGTTAGTGTAGTCGGTGGTATGGATATGCAACTTGTTACCTTGTGTGGAAGGTCGTGGGAGCGTGACCATAGGAAGATTATATAAGCGTGACATGTAGTCACCTTATTGATTGAATATTTAGACCAATTATAAGGAAGTGCAATCTTGCTTACTTGAGAATTTATGCCTGAAACGCGTTCGGTTCAGTTGGTTGTGGATTGTGGGGTGTTTGTCCCGGCTGTGATGGTTGTTCTTGCGTGTTATGAGAGGAAGTGGGTTATTATGGACCCGGGTCAAGCTATTAGCCTAGTTCAGTGTGAGAGGAATTGACTTGAAGTGCGCAAATGGATTAAACAAGGCTATGGACTTCATGTGAGTCAGATGTGTTCATTTCAGTATAGTGCTCATCAAGGAGGGGTGTTAGAATATCAGGTGTGGTTTCATCTTCATCAAATTCAATTAATATTATAATTATGTTGTGTGAAATGTGAAACGGCTTGATAAATTCCTATGTGCTAAGTTTCCGTGTAGTAATGATGTTATGTGAGCAGGCGAGCTCTTGAGATTCAGAGTATATATATCGCACCTCAGTTGTGCTCGACTTTTCGTAGTGTATGGCTCTATAAGTCTCCCCAGGAGGGTATTATGCACTTAGCGTGCTTGTGATCGATATTCAGTATTTTGTGATAGTGAGCAATTCAGCTCCGTGTATATATCCTTAGGTGAATTTTATGATGGGACCGTGTGGCATGCCGCCACGGGTATGTTATTTGGATCGGGTTGCACGCCGCAACAGTGTGATGTTGAGTGAGGTTCCTATATTTATTTTTTTCTTGTGTTTTGCTTCCTATTTCCTAAGGAAATCCATGTTAGTTGCGTGAGTTGAGTAGTCCCGTCCTGAGTCATTTCCTTATGTATCATGTTTGAATTGTGGCCTATTGTCGCATTGTGGCATAGTGTGAGACTGTTGGTCATGTCTGGGGTGATTGGTTGTCTGAGCAGCTCATACTGGGTGAGACGAGATTATTGCATCAGGGATCACTGTGATAGGATTGTGTGAAATACATTAGAGGATAGTTACCCTTATTGGTTTGTAATGAGATGATGGTCTTAGTCAAGAGGAAGGATTCAATGTTTGGTTAACTCTGCGATTGGTTAGAACTTTCTACACATCTCCTCCGTTGTGGTGGTATCGCCAGCATTATAGCAGGATGTATATATATATATCATAAGGTGCATTGGGAGCATCGAATTCATGGAATTTTGTCTATCAAGATTCAGGGAGCGTCATTGTGGTTAGATGATAAATTATGCGGTGCATGATGCTAAATCAGCAAAGGTACGCAGTGGTGTTTTGGTACCTCGTGTGGTAATTGATATGGTGTTCATATATTAAAAACAGGCCTGGCAGAGAATTTTAGGTGTTGGAACTGGGTTATGAGCTTATTGTATGAATTAAGGAGGATATCTTCAGATTTGATCAAGCTTATGTGCTCAACAGGGTTGTGGAAGCACGGGCAGGAGCACGAGGTTTTAAACAGTGATTTCAGATAACTCCAGAGCAGTTCTTAGCACGTTCGAGGACGAACGTATGCTTAAGTGGGAGAGAATGTAACGACCCGACTGGTCGTTTTGATCTCTAGCACTTCGTTCAGTGGTTTGAGGCCATGAGCAGCTTCATTTCAAGAATTATGACTCGTAGGCGTGGTCGGAGTTGAATTTCAGGAAGTTCGAGTCAAATTGGAAGGAAAATTCTCATTTTGGAAGCCTTAAGTTGGAAGAGTTGACTAAGATTGGAACTTTGAGTAAACGACCTTCGAATCAGGATTTGAAGGTTCCAGCAGGTTCGTATTATGATTTCGGACTTGAGTGTATGTTCGGATCGGGAGTTGGATAACCCGGTAGCGTTTCGACGCATATTATGGAAGATAGCATTTTAGAAGAATTTCATAAATCTGGGTTGAAAGGCATTTTAGTGTTATAGATGTTTGTTTGGGATTCCGAGTCTGGGAATAGCTACGTATGGTGATTCTGGAATTGGGAGCGCGATCAGAAGTGAATTCGGATGTCCTTAGGTCATTTTGAAGTCCTTTGGCTAAAGATAGAAATTTGAAGGTTTTTGAGAAGTTTGACCGAGAGTTTGACTTTTTGATATCAGAGTCGGATTCCAATTCCGAAAGTTGGAGAAGGTCCGTAATGTCGAATATGACTTGTGTGCAAAATTTGGGTCAATCGGACGTGATTTGATAGGTTTCGACATCGGATGTAGAAGTTTGAAATTTCAAAGTTCATAAAGCTTGAATTGGAGTGTGATTCATGATTTCTGCATTGCTTGATGTGATTTGAGGCCTCGAGCGAGTTCGTATCATGTTTTGGGACATCTTGGTATAATTGGTTAAGGTCCTAAGGGCCTCGGGTGGATTTCGAAAGGTTAACAGACTGGATTTCGGGCAAAAATAGCTGCTGAAATTTCTGCTGCAAATCTGTTTTAAACAGCAACTAATGCATCGAATAGCTAACTTTGAAAGCATATATATCAAAATATATGAGGAATCTAAAAAATTTCAAAACATAAAAGTTGTAGACCTTGAATTCTAGTTTCCAGAAATTTAAACCATTTATGATTTGGGCATTGATCAAAAAGTTATGATCGATTGAAGCTGGCTGGTGAAGCAGTTTGGGCAGAATTTTCTGATGCATGGAGCCGACTTTTGAAGCTCATATCTCGGAATATATAAAGAGTTTGAGGTGTACAACCTATGAAATGAAAGATCTTTGAGTCTAGTTTCTAAATATTCAAACCGTTTGTCATTTGGATATTTCTACAAGGAGCTATGAGCGTTTTAACAGAAGGTGTACAGCAAGGAAAAATTGTAATAGGATGTACAACCTGCACAGCGCAAGGTACAACTCGATGAAGCCTGGGCAGATTGTTTTAAACACGAATTTTGGCCCATTTTTTTTTATTTGGTTTGGACGATTTTGGAGAGCTCAAGGAGGGATTTCACCAAGAAACACTAGGTAAGTGATTTCTTCCTATTTTTGAGTTAAATATGTGATCTTACATTAATTTGAACATGGAAATTAGTAGAGAAATGGGATTTTTGAAAGAAAACCTAGAAATTTTATTTTGGATTTCTACCACGAAATTGAGCATGGAGATTAGAGTAAATTGTATATTTGAGTTAGTAAGACTATGGGTAGGATATATCTTCGAGAAATTTCAGAATCTGGGCACGTGGGTCCGAGGACATTTTGGTCAATTCACTGAGCGGAGTTGGAAAATTATATAATTTGAATTGTTGCAAATAATAGAGCATATTTTCATTGTTTTGTCATTTTTTGGATAGTTTTTGAGCGTTGTGCGTCCAATGGAGTCGTCGGAAGGGCTTGGGAGCCGGTTATGGAATTTCGAAGCGAGGTAAGTCTCCTTTTTAACTTTGTGAGGGGGAATTGTCCCCATAGGTAAACTAAATGAATACATTCTATTATTTTCGGGGGTGCTACGTACGCACGAGGTGACGGGAGTCCGTGCGTAGCTACTATTATTCCATGTCCGGGTGGTCTAGGACCCACTAGCATGCTTTACTTATTGTACTTGTGACATTCACAATAAAATATCATGTGATGCTTTCAGTTAGTATCTAAATCTCTGAGAAGGATAGAGTTTACTTTTCTTAATCACCTAGAAGGAGAATTGATTCTTCCTTGGATAATTGTGTTTCGCATAAATCTATAGATTTTGGAACCCTTTCGAAATTGGCAAGTAATCTCCAGAAAGGCTTTAAACACTATTCGCATGTTTATTAAAAGTAGAATTTTATCACTTCATGGAACAGCTAATTTTCCTGATAAAAATTTGGTTTATTGGTGTGAATATGTGTAACTTTGGGTACCTGAGTCACATGTATGATTCGCGAGCAGGATGACCCTGTATTTATTTATATTTATACGGGGACCCGAGTCGCAGGTATGACTCACGTGCGGGGTAGCCCTAGTATTATGTTAACCGCGTCGCATGTCTGATTCACGAGTAGGGCAAATAGATGCATCTATTGTTCGGGTCGTTCGACCCTCGGCAGCGCACATTTTATTATTATTGGTTCGCGCCGTTTGACCCTCGGCATTTTCTTGCGCATGATAATTACTGCGTATTTCCTGTAATTATTACTGTTTATTGGCCTAAGAAGTTGTAAAATTGCCAACTGAAATGACAAAGATTTAATGTGTTAAATTTGAAAGAAGTTGATATTTCTTATCCCTGATTATTATTAAATTTTCCTATGATACTCATGCTTAGCATCTCGCTTGATTATAGTAAACTGACTTATAGCAAGTGTCAAATTCGACCTCTCGTCACTACCTCTCTGAGGTTAGGCGGGATGCTTATTGAGTACACGTTGTTTTCGTACTCATGATACACTTGCTGTGCATTTTGTTGCACAGGTACTTTCACAGCAATATGGCTGATTTGGAGACTTAGACGAGTTGCATCACTCAGAGACGACTCGCAGTCGGCAGAGTCTTCCTCTATGTATTGTATTTTCATTTTCATTCCTTGTCCAATTTGTATTTCGGACAAGCTTTGTAGAATTTGTAAAATTCTTAGTAATTTCTCATGTATTTATGTCACCGGGTTCTGGGAAGTGTTCGGGATTTTTATTTTATCAAAAAAATGGAATATTAAACTGTCGTATTTACTTAGCGGATTTTATTCAGTTATTATGTAATAAAGTTAAAGTTAATGATTTCAAAAATGCTAAAATAGGAAATTTAACTTAACTATTTAATGATTGGCTTGCCTGACAATGATGTCTGGCGCCATCACGACCTTATGGATTTTGGGTTGTGACAACATGGTATCAGAGCACTAGGTTCCCTTAGGTTTCACGAGTCATGAACAAGTCTAGTAGAGTCTTGCGGATCGGTACGGAGACGTCTGTACTTATCTTCGAGAGGCTACAGGGCTGTTAGGAGTACTTCCCTTCTTGATTCCTCATCGTGCGATTCAATTCCTTTGAGGCTTATGCCTATGTTCTTCCTACTCAATCTTATACGTCGCGAAGCGCTTGCTATGAAACGTGGATTTGAGGAATTGAAATGGTGTTACGGATATGGCGCGAGATATTTTCCATGTGTCGTTGGTTGGGGTTATAATGTTGTTGACCCTGAAGAAGAATATTATGTTGATTCGGCTCGGTTGCTGTGTTTCTGAGAATATTGAGTCTATGCTCATATTGTTATGATGCTTACGATTGGTTATCGCGCAGTGTTGATATGATAGTAGAATGCTTGCCCATAGGTTGGGGGTGATGAATGGCTGGAAGGAAGGTCTTCTCATAGCGTAATTTCGAGATTTCAGTATTTTAGTTCCGGTGGAGGAAGGGCAATTGGGCTATGAATGGTCAAGTCTGGGGGGGGGGGTAAAGTAATAAGACTTTGTTTTATCAAGCGAGGTGGAGTTTTCATCTGTGAGGTGGTATCGTTGTTTTGATCGAATAGAGCGTGTTAAGTTTGCCGGTGTTATAGTTATTCGGATGCATTGGGTCAGAGTGTTGTGAAGTAGTATTGAAGAAGCAGTTGTCAGAGATCGTGGTATGTGGTGGTTCAGAATTGAATATTTATTTCTAATGAAGGCAGCTCGAGAAGGATGATCTTCGGGGAGTTTGAAGTCGTGGTGATCTATTGGACCAGGGTTAGGTTTTGGGAGATTCAGAATTTATGGTTGAGGCATGGGCGAGCTGTAGGGTAGTGACTCAGTCACGTGCTTCATTAAAAAGGGTGTTCGTGTGCTAGAAGAGCCTTGGAGTTGATTGTATTCGGGGCCAGTCAGAGTAGGTGACTCTCAATAGTGGTCCTAGTGAATTCAAAAGTTAAGAATGCAGCGTTTAAGGGTTTCAGGCAGCAGTATGATTAAGAGACGAGCTTTTGCAATATAATTTCTGGGAAAAAGGAATGTGGTTGAAATGGTACTTGTACGGCAGTGATCAAATTCGTCAGTGTAATTAAAGCATGAAAGTGGTTTGTGCATATATATGTGGGGCTTGTCGGCCGTCGTAATAGATTTCATTTGGGAGAATTCGAGTTCTATGGCATGTCAGGTGTAGGCGGATCCCGGAAGTTTTATGGTGGTTCAGACCACTACTTAAGGATTTGCATGTTGGGTGATTGTGAGAATTCACTTGAGTGTTGTTATCGTTCTCTTGAATTAAGGTAAGTAAGAGGTTTCTATATGATGAGGTGTTTCCCATTTAGTGGTTCAGGAGTTATGATGGAATTCTTGCGCAATCTCATATTGGCATGTTAGGTGCAGTAAAATTTTGTGTAACTGGGAGTAAGAATCGATATTGTGGTTCGGTGTTAACTAGGATTTCATGAGCTCGGATGAGCAAGAAAAAGTGACTTGAATGTTTAGAGTAAGCTGGTGTTGTCTTCAGTGTCATCTGAGATCGGTGTTTGGTGAAAGAGGCTTTGTATCCTGGTTATGGGTCCTTGAATTGTTTTACAGTGTTAGTGAAGTCGGTGGTATAGATGTGCAAACTTGTTACCTTGTGTGGAAGGTTGTGGGAGCGTGACCACAGGAAGATTGTATAAGCATGACATGTAGTCACCTGTTGATTGAAGATTTAGACCAAGTATAAGGAAGTGCAATCTTGCTTACTTGAGAATTTATGCCTGGAAGGCGTTCGGTTCAGTTGGTTGTGGATTGTGGGGTGTTTGTCTCGGCTGTAATGGTTGGTTTTGTGTGTTATGAGAGGAAGTGGGTTATTATGGACCCGAGACAAGCTATTAGCCTAGTTCAGTGTGAGAGGAATTGGATTAAAGTGTGCAAATGGATTAAACAGGGCTATGGGATTCATGTGAGTCAGATGTGTTCATTTCAGTATAGTGCTCATCAAGGAGGGGTGTTAGAATATCAGGTGTGGTTTCGTCTTCGTCAAATTCATGTAATATTATAATTGTGTCGTGTGAGTTGTGAAAAGGCTTGATAAATTCCTATGTGCTGAGTTCTGCGTATTAATGATGTTATGTGAGCAGGCGATCTCTTGAGATTCAGAGTATATATATCGCACCTTAATTGTGCTCGACTTTTCGTAGCGTATGGATCTATCAGTCTCCCCAGGATGGTATTATGCACGTAGCGTGCTTGTGATCGATATTCAGTATTTTGTGATAGTGAGCAATTCAGTTCCGTGTATATATCCTTATGTGAATTTTATGCTGGGATCAGGTGGCACGCCGCCACGGGTATGTTATTTGGATCGGGTTGCATGCCGCAACATTGTGATGTTGAGTGAGGTTCCTATATTTATTTTTTTCTTGTGTTTTGCTTCCTATTTCCTAAGGAAATCCATGTTAGTTGCGTGAGTTGAGTAGTCCCTTCCTGAGTCATTTCCTTATGTATCATGTTCGAATTGTGGTCTATTGTCGCATTGTGGCATAGTGTGAGACTGTTGGTCATGTTTGGGGTGATTGGTTGTCTAAGCAGCTCATACTGGGTGAGACGAGATTATTCCATCAGGGATCAGTGCGATAGGATTATGTGAAATACATTAAAGGACAGTTTCTCTTATTGGTTTGTAATGAGATGATGGTCTTAGTCAAGAGGAAGGATTCAATGTTTGGTTAACTCTGCAATTGGTTAGAAATTTCTACACATCTCCTCCGTTGTGGTGGTATCGCCAGCATTATAGCAGGATGTATATATATATATATCATAAGGTGCATTGGGAGCATCGGATTCAAGGAATTTTGGCTGTTATGGTTTAGGTAGTGTCATTGTGGTTAGATGATAAATTATGCGGTGCATGATGCTAAATCAGCAAAGGTACGCAATGCTGTTTTGGTACCTCGTCTGGTAATTGATATGATGTTCATATATTGGAAATAGGCCTGGCAGAGAATTTTAGGTGTTGGAACATAGTTATGAGCTTATTGTATTGATAAAGGAGGATATCTTCAGATTTGATTAAGCTTATGTGCTCAACTGGGTTTTGGAAGCACGGGCAGGTGCACGAGGTGTTAAACAGTGATTTCAGATAACTCCAGTGCAGTTCTTAGCACGTTCGAGGACCAACGTATGCTTAAGTGGGAGAGAATGTAACGACCCGACCGATCGTTTTGATCTCTAGCGCTTCGTTCAGTGGTTTGAGTCCATGAACAGCTTTATTTCAGGAATTATGACTCGTAGGCGTTGTCGGAGTTGAATTTCGGGAAGTTCAGAGTCAAATTGGAAAGAAAATTCTCATTTTGGAAGCCTTAAGTTGGAAGAATTGACTAAGATTGGAATTTATAGTAAACGGTCTTCGAATCAGGATTTGACGGTTCCAACAGGTTTGTATGATGATTTCGTCCTTTAGCGTATATTCGAATCGGGAGTTGGATAACCCGGGAGCGTTTCGGCGCATATTATGGAAGATAGCATTTTAGAAGAATTTCATAAATCTGGGTTGAAAGGCATTTCAGTCTTATAGATGTGTGTTTGGGATTCCGAGACTGGGAATAGCTCTGTATGGTGATTCTGTAATTGGGAGTGCGATCAGAAGTAAATTCGGATGTCCGTAGGTCATTTTGAAGTCATTTGGCTAAAGAAAGAAATTTGAAGGTTTTTGAGAAGTTTGACCGAGAGTTTGACTTTTTGATATCGGAGTCGGATTCCAATTCCGAAAGTTGGAGCAGGTCCGTAATGTCGAATATGACTTGTGTGCAAAATTTGGGGTCAATCGGACGTGATTTGATAGGTTTCGGCATCGGATGTAGAAGTTTGAAATTTCAAAGTTCATAAAGCTTGAATTGGAGTACGATTCATGATTTCGACGTTGTTTGATGTGATTTGAGGCCTCGAGCGAGTTCGTATCATGTTTTGGGACATTTTGGTATAATTGGTTAAGGTCCCGAGTGCCTCGGGTGGATTTCGGAAGGTTAACGGAATGGATTTCGGACCAAAATAGCTGCTGAAATTTCTGCTAACTTTGGAAGCATATATATTAACATGTATGAGTAGAATGAAAATTTTCAAAACATAAAGTTGTAGCCCTTGCATTCTAGTTTCCATAAATTTAAGCCATTCATGATTTGGGCATTTAATAAAAAAGTTATGATCAATTGAAGATGGCTGGCGAAGCAGTTTCGACAGAATTTTCTGATGCATGGAGCCGACTTTGGAAGCTCATATATCGGAATATATAAAGTGTTATGTAGTGTACAACCTATCAAAAGAAAGATCTTCGAGTCTAGTTTCTAAATCTTCAAACCGTTTGTCATTTGGATATTTCCAGAAGTAGCTATGGGCGTTTTAACAGAAGGTGTATAGCAAGGGAAATTTGCAATAGGATGTACAACCTGCACAGCGCAAGGTACAACTCGATGAAGCCTGGGCAGATTGTTTTAAACACGAGTTTTGGACCATTTATTTCATTTGGTTTGGAAGATTTTGGAGAGCTCAAGGAGGGATTTTCACAAAGCAACACTAGGTAAGTGATTTCTTCCTATTTTTGAGTTAAATATGTGATCTTATATGAATTTCAACATGGAAATTAGTAGGGAAATGGGATTTTTGGAAGAAAACCTAGAAATTTTATTTTGGATTTCTACCACGAAATTGAGCATGGAATTTAGAGTAAATTATATATTTGAGTTAGTAAGACTATGGGTAGGGTATATCTTCGAGAAATTTTGGAATCCGGGCACGTGAGCCCGAGGGCATTTTGGTCAATTCACTGAGCGGAGTTGGGAAATTATATAATTTGAATTGTTGCAAATATTAGAGCATTTTTCATTGATTTTTCGTTATTTGGATAGTTTTGGAGCGTTGTGCGTCCAATGGAGTCGTCGGAAGGGCTTGGGAGCCGGTTATGGAATTTCGGAGCAAGGTAAGTCGCCTTTCTAAATTTATGAGGGGGAATTGTCCCCATAGGTAACTAAATGATATACGCTATTATTTGCGGGGGGGCTACGTATGCACGAGGTGACTGGAGTCCGTGCGTAGCTACTATTATGTCATGTCCGGGTAGTCTAGGACACACTAGCATGCTTTACTTGTTGTACTTGTGACCTTGTCAATAAAATATCATGCGATGCTTTCAATTAGTATCTAAATCTCTGAGAAGGATAGAGTTTACTTTTCTTAATCACCTAGAAGGAGAATTGATTCTTCCTTGGATAATTGTGTTTAAGATATATCTATAGAGTTTGGAACCCTGTCGAAATTGGCAAGTAAATATCCACAAAGGTTTTAAATACTATTCTCATGTTTATTAAAAGGAGAATTTTATCACTTCATGGAACAGCTAATTTTCCTGATAAAAATGTGGTTTATTGGTGTGAATATGTGTAACATTGGGTGCTTGAGTCACATGTATGAGTCGCGAGCAGGATGACCCTGTATTTATGTATATTTATACGGGGACCCGAGTCGCAGGTATGATTTGCGAGTGGGGTAACCCTAGTATTATGTTAACCGAGTCGCATGTTCGATTCGCGAGTGGGGCAGATAGATGCATCTATGGTTCGGGTCGTTCGACCCTCGGCAGTGCACATTTTATTATTGTTTGTGTCGTTCGACCCTCGGCATTTTCTTGCGCATGATAATTGATGCGTATTTCTTGTAATTATTATTGTTTATTGGCCTAGAAGTTGTAAAATTGCCAACTGAAATGACGAAGATTTAATGTGTTAAATGTGAAAGAAGTTGATATTTCATATCCCTGATTATTATTAAATTTGCCTATGATACTCATGCTTAGCATCTCACTTGATTATACTAAACTGACTTATAGCAAGTGTCAAATTTGACCTCTCGTCACTACTTCTCTGATGTTAGGCGGGAATTACTGAGTACACGTTGTTTTCGTACTCATGCTACACTTGCTGTGCATTTTGTTGCACAGGTACTTTTAAAGCAATATGGCTGATTTGGAGACTTAGACGAGCTGCATCACTCGGAGACGACCCGCAGTCGGCAGAGTCTTCCTCTATATATTGTATTTTCATTTTCATTCATTGTCCAATTTGTATTTCGGACAAGCTTTGTAGAATTTATAAAATTCATAGTAATTGCTCATGTACTTGTGTCACCGGATTCTGGGATGTGTTCGGGATTTATATTTTATAAAAAAAAATGGAATATTAAACTGTCGTATTTACTTAGCGGATTTTATTCAGTTATTATGTAATAAAGTGAAAGGTAATGATTTCAAAAATGGTAAAACAAGAAATTTTACTTAACTAGTTAATGATTGGCTTGCCTGACAATGATGTCCGGCGCCATCACGACCTTATGGATTTTGGGTCGTGACATTAGGAAATTCGAAAACCATCAAAAGGCCAACTTTCCATATTAAGCGCTGAAATGCCCCAGGACCACCCGATACTCAACCTTAACATACGCCTAAGTACGAAATCATCATACGAACCTATTGGAACCTTAAAATCTCGATTTCGAGCCCGTTTACTCAAAATTCAAATCTTAGTCAACTCTTTCAACTTAAAGCTTCCGAATTTTGAATTTTTGTTCTGAAACAACTCTGAACTTCCTAAATTCAATTCCCACCACACGTACAAGTCATAGAACATGAAGTGAAGCTACTCACGACCTCAAACCGCCGAACGGTGCACTAGAGCTCAAAACGATCGGTCAGGTCGTTACATTGTGATTCATAGTTATATTGACCGTTTATATAACAGCTAATATATAATTTCATTTATTAATATCATATGTATCGGCCACCATTTTTTCATAGCAACGATATAAGTGTGACTAAGGTTATAGTCATATTGCCTATGTTAATTACATCATTATGATTCAAAGTTATATGACCATTTATATAACAACCAATATATAATTCCATTCATTAATGTGATACGTATCGACCTCTAGTTATTCATAGCAACCATATAAGTCCATTGACTTAGGTTGTAGTCATATGGCATATGCTAATTACATCAATGTGATTCATAGTTATATTGATTGTTTATATAATAGACAATATATAAGTCCACTCATTAATGTCATACTTATCGGCCACTAGTTATTTATAGCAATCTATAAGTCCATTGACTAAGGTTGTAGTCATATGGCTTGTGTTAATTACATCATTGTGATTTATAGTTTCATTGACTGTTTATATAATAGCCAATATATAATTTTTTTCGTGAAGGTGATAAATATCGGCCACTAGTTATTCTTAGGCCTATGTTAATTACATCGTTGTGATTCATAGTTAACCGTTTATGTAATAGCCAATATATAAGTCCATTCATTAAGTTCATACATATCTGCCACTAGTTATTCATAGCAACTATACAATCCCATTGACTAAGGTCGTAGTCAGATGGCCTATGTTAATTACATCATTGTGATTCATAGTTATACTGACTATTTATATAACAACCAATATATAGTTACATTCATCAGGTCATACATATCAGCCACTAGTTATTCATAGCACCCATATAAGTCCATTGACTAAGGTTGGAGTCATATAGCCTATGTTAATGGCCAATAGTTATATTGACGGTCTATATAATGGACAATATATAATTTCATTCATTAAAGTCATACGTATCGACCACTAGTTATATTCATAGCAACCACATAAGTCCATTGACTAAGTCTGTAGTCAATTAGCCTATGTCAATTACATCGTTGTGATTCATAGTTATATTGGTCGTCTATATAATTGTCAATACATAATTTAATTCATTAAGGTCATACGTATCGGCCACTAGTTATTCATAGCAACCATATAAGTTCATTGACTAAGGTTGGAGTCATGTGGCCTATGTTAATTACATCGTTGTGATTCTGTCACCACCCCAAATCCTAAACCGGACGTGATGGTGCCTATCGTGGAACTAGGCTAGCCCATAATCACAAAATTACAGTTTCTTTCTAATATCCCAGCCATTTTCAACATTTCATAAAGTATATAGAATTACTGAATTCATTAGGAAAAATAAAAAGCTAAATAATCTAAACCATCCCCAAATTCCGGAGTCAACATGTCATGAGCATTTAATAAATATAACAACAAGTCTACTATTATATTACAAAACCTCCGAGCGAATAACTAGATACAACAAAAGAAGGGAAAATAGAGATGCTGCGGATGCTGAACATCTACCTCTATATCCCGAACTCCGACTCTGCACGGAATAGATGGATAACGCTCAGTATCAGCACCTGAATCTGCACACAGAGGTGCAGGGAGTAATGTGAGTACGCCAACACAGTAGTAATGAGAATAAATCAAGTCTAAGTGGCAAGAAACACATAAAAATCAATATCATCAGTTCACAATATGCACAGTCTTTCTTTCCAACAGTATATACATAGATATGTGACATCATCATGCCTTAAAACCAACTTCAGAGAAATCCTTTGAAAAATATGTTTTCCAACAATTTCAGAGGTAAAAATAACCGAAGGATTTAGTGCAAAAAACGAAATAAATCATAAGTAGACCCTCGGGCAAAAACATGAATCATAAATTGCCCCTCGGGCAGAACATCACTCAGCACATCACATCCACTCAGCATCAGCCCCTCGGGCAACCTCATTGTCACTCATGCCTCCCAATCACTCATCACTCGGCACGCGACACTCAGCACTCAGTAGGTACCTGCGCTCACTAGGGCTGTGTACAGACTCCGGAGGGGCTCCTTCAGCCCAAGCGCTAATATCAAGCCACCTCGTGGAGTATCATATCCTCACAAATCAGTCCCTCGGCCTCACTCAGTAAGAACCTCTCAAAAGCCCCTCGGGCGTATCAGTAAAATGGGGTACTCGACCCAAAACATCATTTTTAAATCTCAAAATAGTGTAAATCAGGCTGAGTTTCGAAAACAGTTAAGCACAATGTGACTAAGTGTAAATCATAAATAAAAAGTGGGGAAATAGCAGTAAAAATCCCCCAAGGGGTCTAAACAAGTCGGCACGAGGCCCCAAACATGGTTTATAGCCAAAATATAGCAATAGTATTTAGAACACAATTTAACATATGATTTAGAGTAAAATATGCAACTCAATAGTTTCCGCGGAGAGGACCAAGTCCAATCCAAAAAATAGTGCGCCACATACTCGTCATCCAACACGTGCGTCATTCTAAAAACAGTGAGAAGTATGAAGTCCGGGGTTTCATACCCTCAGGACAAGATTTATAACCATTACTTACCTCTACCGAGCCACAATACTAGTCTGCGATGCTCTTGCCCCTCAAATTGTCTCCCGATTGCTCTGAATCTAACCAAAACTAGATTAACGTCATCAATATACGCTAAAGGAACACAACCCAATCAAAAACTATATATTTATACAAAAATCTCGAAATTCGGCCAAACCCGAGCCCCGAGCCCACGTCTTGGAATTTGATAAAATTTACATCACGAGAATTATCGTCCTCCCACAATTCTACACATACCAAGAACACTAAAATCGGACCAAAATTTCCCACTCAAATCCTCAAAAGAAAATTCAAAATTCCATGCACCTTTCTTCCCCAAATTTGGGTTTAATTTCAACAATTTTCCGGTTTAATTACTTAGAAAACGACATAGAAATGAGTTATGAAGTTGAAAACCTTACCTCCAAGTGATTCCCTTCGATTTCCTCTTCAAACCCTCTCAAAAGAGCTCCCAACTCGTTCAATAATGGAGGAAAATGAGCTAATCTCGCACAAATGGCTTTTAAAACATTATGCCCAGCAATTAATTTTCCTCAGTGCGATCGCATTTCGAGAGATGCGTTCGTGATGCACAGTCCACTCCACTCTATGTGTTCGCGTACGAACACACGCGTTCGCATAGCTTAAACACTCACCCCCCTCACGCGCCTCAGAACACCCTATGCGACCGCGGACCTTACCCACGTGATCGCACTACACACAGGACCCACTCTTAGGCGATCGCGGCCTCCACCCACGCGATCGCACTACATAAAAACCCATGCTGCCCCCAATAAGCCTATGCGATTGCATTCTTACCCACGCAATCGCATAGAAGGACACCAGAACAGAACACCAGCAAAATTTGCAACTCCCAACATCCAAACTTGATCCGTTAACCTGTCAAAACACACTCGAGGCCCTCGGGACCTCAACCAAACTCGCCACCACTACCCATAAACTTATTAAAACTTAGTCGAGCCTTCGAAATACCAAAAACAACGCAAAAACACCAAAATTACATCAAATTCAAGCCTATGAATTTCGAAACTTCTAAATTTTGCCAACGATGCCGAAACCAACCAAAACACCTCCAATTGACTTGAAATTTTTTACACATATCCAAAATGACATTACGAACCTGCTCCAACTTCCGGAATTCCATTCCGACCCCGATAGGCTAATTTCCACTGCCGACCAGAAATCGCCAAAAACTAACTTTCGTCAATTCAAGCCTAATTCTACACCGGACATCGAAACTTCATTCTGAACACACTCCTAAGTCTCAAATCAGCTAACGAAGCTGCTCAGCCATAAAATCCGCATTCCGAGGTCATTTACCAATAAGTCAACTCCCAGTTGACTTTGTCAACTATTAAGCTAATTTAAGAGACTAAGTGTCTAAATTCTCTCCACGACCACTCCGAACCCGAACCAACTGACCCAACACAACATAAATAGGCTAAGCAACATATGATAAAATAGAAACGGTGGAAACAGGGCTAATCTCATGGAACGACCGGCCGGATCGTTACAGAGTCATAGTTATATTGGTCATTTATATAATAGCCAATATATAATTCCATTCATTAAGGTCATATGTATCAGCCACTAGTTATTCATAGCAACCATATAAGTCCATTGACTAAGGTTGTAGTTATATAGCCTATGTTAATTACATTGTTGTGATTCATAGTTATATGGATTGTTTATATAATAGCCAATATATAAGTCCATTTATTCTAGTTTTTTTTAGAATAAAGTTTTTGAACTAAAATTTAGAATAAAATTCTTGGCCAATGTTTTGCAATATTATTGTAGAATCTCAGTTTTATTGGTTAATCTTAATTATAATAAAAGGGACACATGATTAAATTTTAGGACTAAAATATATTCTATTTTCTTTTATTAAGAGGAAAAACGGGATTAAAATTTTGGACTAAAATAACAAATAAACGTTTTGGAGGGAAACAAAGGGAAAATTAAAAATACGATTGGAGGGAAATTAAAAGTTTTTGAATCTTTATATATCTCCTAAACATAAGTTAATCAATATTTAAAACTCTCCAAATAAAATAAATACTCTAAACATGAATGGTAACTGATGGATTGAAGATGATTTCTATCTGTGGTTTAGGATGGACGTGCCCAGATCGTACATTAAGCGTGATGATTTGGTAACTTCACATTTTTCCTTAATTTTGTACCCTATATTTACATTATGTTTGTGTAGTTTCTTCTATAGGTGTTAATCGGACGGGTTGGTCCGGGATGGACATAAAATAAAATAGCCCGCCCGGTTATTGTTCCGGGCTGGTTAGTGGGCGGGATAAACGGGTTGAGAAAATCCGATCTAATTAGGGCCCATTATGAGGCTTAATGGGTCTGGACCGAGCCGGGTTACCTTTTTTTAAGTATATTTTGTTTTTCTTATTCAATGTTATTGATACTTTAGTGTTTGTAAACTTTTAAGGCTTAGAATTAAACTTTTAATCTTAAAGTTTTAAATTTGAAATTTGTAACAGCTCGACCAGTTGTTTTGAGAACTAAAGTCCCGTTATATGACATAAGGTCTTGAGCAGCTTTGTATTATGTATTATGACACGCCTGTGTTGCTGAATTCCGTTATCGGATGATTTGTAGTCAATTTGGAAGAAGAATTTATATTTAAGAAGCATAAGCAGTAGGAAATGACTGGAATTTGACTTTTGTGCAAACGACTCCAGAATGGGGTTTGGATGGTTCCAACAACTTCATATGGTGATTTTGGACAGAGGTATGCGTCCGGATTTGGATTTGAAAGTTCGCAGGGTAATTTGAAGCATTTCGGCAAAAGTAAATTGAAGTTTTGGAAGGTTGGGAGGTTTGACCAAGAGTTGACTTTGGTGATATCGGTTTCGGAATGCGATCCGAAAGTTGGAACAGCTCTGTCATGTCATTTTGGGACTTGCCTGCAAAATTTGACGTCATTCCGGGTCGATTTGATAGGTTTCGACGTGAGTGTTAGAAATTGGAAGATTTGAAAGTTTATGAGTTCGATTCATGGTGTGATTCATAGTTTCGACATTTTTTGATGTGATTTGAGACCTCGAGCGAGTCCATGTTAGGTTATGGAACTTTTTGGTGTGTTTAGACGAGCTCCTAAGGACCTCGGGTGTGCTTCAGATGGGCTGTTGGCCATTTCCTTCTATTTTTGGACTTTTGATCCGCTGGTGTGAAGCAATCACGTTCGCGTAGTGTAATTTGGGAGAATGAAGTATTTTCTCTTCGCATTCGCATCCTTCTTCCCGCGTTCGCGTAGTTATGCAATTCCTTTCTTCGCGTTCGCATAGCTCAGCTTTGGACCATCAGATTTTCCTCTACGCGTTCGCGAGCGAGCTGTCGCATTCGCGAAGAACATCTTGGCAACCTTAGTTTTTCTTCTTCGAAAATGCAAAGAGTCTTCTACGTTTGCCATGCATTAATACCTGGGCAGAATATAAAGTACTCTATTTCGAGGGTTAGTCATTTTTATCATTTTTGGAGTTCTAGAGCTCGATTTTGAGCGATTCTTTGTGTATTTTCAAGGAAATCAATTGGATAAGTGTTCTTCACCTAGTATTTATTATATTCCATGATTTATCTTTATTTTTATCATTAAATTAGTGTTTTGAGTTGAGGAAATATGGGGATTTGAAGAAAACTTTCCAAATGTAAATTGATGATATGAGGGACGAATTGGTATCAGAATTTGATAATTTTAGTATAGTTGAACTTATATCGGAATGGCTATTCGGGTTGAGTGAAATTCTTCGGATTAGAGGCGCGGGCCCGGAGGTCGACTTTTGAGTTGATTTTTAGTTTTTGATAAAGATTGAGGCTTTCTGATCCGGAATAGTCTCTTATGAGTTTTATTTATGCTTTGAAGTTATTTTGGGTAGATTGGAGCCGTCTGTAGGTCATTTCACCCGAGAAGTTCATTTTAGAGTACCGGTATGTCTGCTTTGAGGTAAGTATCTTTCCTAACCTTCTGTGGAGGAACTACCCCTTAGGATTTGAGTCATTTTATGCTAATTGTATCTTGTAAAGTCCGTGTACGCGAGGTGGTGAGTGCGTGCGCGGGCTTATTTGTGGAAAAATATTAACCTTTTAGGGCATGTAGGTTCTTATGTTCATTAGATATGAAGTTATTTTATTATGTTAAGTTTTTTCCCATTTATTAGTTTCACCTCTACGTGTTTTATTTGGAATTAAATGCTTCATGTTCCACTCTTATTGCCTATTTGATTCTTGTGGGCCTTAACTGAAGTTGTTGCCTCTTCGATTGCCATGCTATCTTTTCCTAACTGCTTATCTTTATTTGAAATCATTATTATCTCTTCTATAATTGTTTGTTCTTAATTAAGGCCCTGATTATCTTTGTGTTGCTTATCCTTAATTGTAATTGTTATGCCTCTTTCGTGAGTGCTAAATCCTACATGAAGTTAGTATCCTTTATCATAGTTGCCTTATACTTATTTGGAATTATCGACTCGTGATATCTCCCTTGTTGTTGAATTGTACTTATGTGGAGGTCATTGCTGCCCAGTATCTCTTCATTGTTGAGTTATTGCTAGGTGGTATCGTTATTTTCTGTTGTGTCTTTCCTTGTGAGTTCGTTTCTTCCGTTTCTTTGAGTTCTGGAATTTCTGAGTTGATTTATTTGTCGTAGTCCTATATTATTTTCATTGTTGTTGTTGTACTTGTTGTGATGCACGAGGTTTCTGCCGTGCAGTATTGTTGTAGTGCACGAGGTTTCTATCGTTCGGTTGTTATTGTGAGGCACGTGGTTTCTGTCGTGGAGTTGTTATTGTGATTCACAAGGTTTCTGCTATGCGGTTGTTGTTGTGTTGCACGAGGTTTCTGCTGTGCTATTGTTACTATTTATATTTGCACATTCGGCGTGACAAGGTGTGCTATTTATGTGGGTTGCGCATGTGGCGAGACAAGATGAAAACATTATTATGCACATGTGGCGAGAAAAGGCGGGAATTTACTTTATTATTGCGCACATGGCGAGACAAGGTGGGTAATGTCAGGAATTGATTGTGATGACTTGTGATGGCCTGGGAGCATGGTTATTATCGATTATTTGTGTAGTGGTGTACCTACTCTGTGTGAGTTATTCTATGCTCATTTTGTGGTGATCGTTTCTTATGTGTCTTTCATTGCTTCTACTCTTATTAGTGGGCCCGAACTGTCATAGAACACTGGTACAAGCATACAATCACCCCTAACAATTCATGAAAATAGATCCTGATGTTATCGATCATTTCTGCACACCCTCTGTCATGACCCAAACCGATGGTCCACGACGGGCACCCGGTACCTTGCTCAACCGAGTACTAACATAACGTATCTTTTCGTATCATGCTATCATAGGTAAATGAGACTGAAAGGCTGCCATGGTATAACTAGAATAAAACACGTAATACCAACTTATACGTAATACATACGGGCATGTAAGATAAAATGATCACTCGTACACTAAACATTGGCCGGCAAGTCCGTACAATATTTTACGTAGATGACATATGTCTACAAGCCTCTAAGAGTACATAAGTATCATAAAGGTCGGGACAGGGCCCCGACATACTAAAAAATACACATCCAAATCATATTGACCAAATAAGTAACTCCGGAGCAAATGGAGCGCACCAACATCTTTCGCTGAGCTGATAGCCTACTTGGAGGACTCTCGACCTATCTATCAGGATCTGTGGGCATGAAATGCAGCGTCGCCAAGCAAAAGGGACGTCAGTACAAATAATGTACCGAGTATATAAGGAATGAAAATCAGTTTATGATAAACATGAGAGAAACATGGAGTAAAAGACTCGACATGTAAGTCTGAATAGCTCTGTGAATCATTTAATACTTATAATGTCATGCATAGGTGTATAAATGTCATACCATGCATAGGTATATGCGTTCATAACATAATCAAGCCTCTAAGTACATCCGGCCATTGTGGGCAAAATCGTCAACGTATACCAGCTGATCAGGTGGTGGTGCGTATATAATGCAGTAACCTTTTCCCATATACATATATATACATATATACGTGTATATAATTCCATCCGGTCATGGGTCAGTGTACATGTATAAATGAATGCAATGGATGAGAAGTACGTCAATAAAAACTATCGGAATATCATAAGAGCATTATGCCTTTGATTAATATCATGAAATAAATTTTATCAGCTTACGTATTTTTTGAGACCCATGAACAGATGATAGAATAATATGCCACATAGGGAATCAAGAACATAGATACTCCTAGTACTTTTATGAATAAAGTCATTTATGAAAGTTGTGTGTTTGCTCTTTTGTATCATTTGGATCATGCCAAAAAGAAAGAAGGGATAGCCTTAACATACCTGAACCGATTCTCTTGAAAATCCTTCTAACACACGCCAATCGCGACGAAACACGTAACGGCGAGATCAAAATAGAGAACAATCCGTATGATATTCTT
The DNA here is from genome assembly GCA_005239505.1 of Nicotiana paniculata. Classification (NCBI taxonomy): domain Eukaryota; kingdom Viridiplantae; phylum Streptophyta; class Magnoliopsida; order Solanales; family Solanaceae; genus Nicotiana; species Nicotiana paniculata. The sequence goes on along the minus strand of ML329528.1, from coordinate 71,322 downwards.
CAGAAAGATTGCATCGTACTCCCTTAGAATTACAAATCCCACGTTGCTATATTATTAAATGGTCTTCGTATGAAATGTTTGAAACAACTACGTTGCTATTGCAATTCATTATCCTTGGTGAAGCTTTCCTTCTTAATTTAGTAGATGGGAGCAATTTATTTTGGGTGAATTGGAAAGGCTATCTCTAACCTTTAGGTGTGGGCCCCACTAGGATGACTAAGACACCAATATTTCTTCATGTGACACCTTATCACATGGACTTTAAGAGTCATAAGTTGGCTACCACGTTTAAAGCTTATCCAAAGCCTTAATTAAGCACCCACTAATTCTTAATTAACTTGTTAATTCCCCCATTAACCAATAAATAACCAATTATCCACATAATTAAGAATTATCTCAAATTACTTAAAATAGTACTCACTTTTAACACACTTTATACATCTTATCATCATGGTCATATGGTACCTTGTATGACACTAGTCCATAAATATGAGATATTATAGCTTGGACCATATTTTACCTAAAAATGTCAAACTTTGACAAAACTCATTTTCTTCGATTTTCTTACTCTCTCACCTTCACGAATTTACTTATCACTTGTTTTGAAATAGCATAATACTTATAATCTCAAAATAATCGCATTTCCAAACTTACATCAATTGACTGACGACGAAACTTTAACGTACAAAATTGCGGGATCTAACATCTCATTTCCAAGCTTATATCAATTTTCTTATGGCATACTTCCACATACGAAAACATGGAGTGTAGCACCCTTGTCTGATTCTATTGGCACGTGCATCGCCCGTGCAGTTATTGGTTATAATGAGAGCACAAGAGGCTAAGTGTTTAGGGTTCATAAATTGGGACCCATGAATTATGAATATTTGAGATTCGGTACCTCATGGAGATTATAGGATAAAACCTGATATGAAGGTGGTTATTTTCATCTATTTGTTACATGCCTTTCCTTTAATTGTATTCCCCGGGTTTAACTATGTTCACCTTACTCTTCTGTGTTATTTCTTGTAGTCTTCTGCTGTTAATGGTAGTTTCTATTTCCTATTGTAAGTACTATATCATTATTTTCATTATGCATAGTTTTGTTGTACTCTGTTAGTTCTCTAATTATAATTTCTTAGGTTATTTAGTCCATTAGGTGTCTTGACTATTCCTCGTCATTACTCCAATGAGATTATACTTGATACTTGTTGGGTACCGCTGTGGTGTACTCAAACTACGATCTGCACATTTTTTGTGTAGATCCAGGTATTTCGGAGTCAGCCATTCAGACTTTGCTGTGAAGACTCAAGGTAAACCTGATGTTGCGTTCGCAGGATTCGGAGTCACCTTCGGATGTTGTATTTACACTATTTATTCTTGTTTCAAAATAGTTGTATTTAGAGGTTTTGTTTAGCAAACTCAATAGAGCTTATGACTTGTACTGCCGGTTTTGGGATTGTAAAATTGTATAGAGATTTCTATTTCGGAATTTTCATACGTTAGTTTTTATATTGTTTTTATTTTAATTAATGTTAAGCTTATCTAGTCCCTAAGACTAGGTGCCATCACAATACCCAATGTAGGATAATTTGGGTCGTGACAAGTTGGTATCAGAGCCAGGTTCATAGGTGCTACAAGTCATAAGTGAATTTAGTAGAGTCTTGCGGATCAGTACTGAGATGTCTGTACTTACCTTCGAGAGGCTACGGAACTATTAGGACATATCACTTCCTTCATTCCTATCGGGCGAGTTTATTGGTCTTAAAAATTTTAGCTTTTATCATTCCATTCTCTCAAAGATGGTGAGGACACCAGCTGCAGTAACTGATGACGCTGCCCCTGGAGAAGGTGTCGCTAGAGGCAGAGGTAAAGGCCGAAGAGGAGCACGTGCCGCAGCTAGGGCACTTACCAGAGCAGCAGTTGAGGATCCGTCAGTAGCTCCGATTGGGGGACAAGTACAGCAGGCGCATGTTGTTACCCCCGGACTTCAGGAGACTTTAGCACAGTTTTATGCATGTTTGGTATATTGGCTCAGGCGGGGTTGATTCCGGTTTCACCAGCTACTTCACAGACCGGGGAGGAACTCAACCTCCCGCCGACCACACTCTCGAGCAGTGAGTTCACGTTAGTCAGGTTCCAGGTGTCATGGTGACACAGCCTGTTGTTCTAGTTCAGCCCGTGATTTGGGTAGCAATATCTGAGGAAGAACAACTTAGACTTGCAAGGTTCAAGAAGTATGACCCTCCTGCTTTCATTTGTTTGGCTTGAGAGGGTGCACAGGGTTTTCTAGAGGAGTGCCACCACATTCTCTTTACTATAGGTATTGTGGAGAGAGTGGGGTTACTTTTACTACATTTCAGCTTAGGGGAGCAGCTTAGCAGTGGTGGCGGGAGTATGATTTGGGTAGCCTGGCCGAGGTATCGTCACTTACATGGGCTCAGGTCTCAAAGATCTTCCAAAGAGAGTTTGTACCTCAGTCCCTTCGAGATGCATAGCGTGCGGAGTTTGAGCAACTACGGCAGGGCGCTATATCAGTATCAGAGCATGCCATTAGATTCAGTGATTTGGCCAGAGATGTACCTGTTTTGGCCGTTACAGTTAGAGAGCGAGTCTGTAGGTTCATTCAGGGGCTTAGACATGATATTCAGTTCAGCATGGCTCGGGAGTTAGAGTCTGATATTTTGTTTCAGCATGTGGTAGGGATCGCTCACCGATTGGAGAGCATGTGGGACCAAGAGAGAGAGGACAGGCGGGGCTAGGAGAGGGAGGGAGGACGAGGTCAGTAGAGAGAGGAATAGGAGACTAGGAGGCCTCGCATACCGAAGAAATCTACCGATCCTTATTTTGGAGGCAGGGTACGACATGGTAGAGGTTTTGTGGGTCAGCCAGTTCAGTTTGAACTTTAGGTTTCACACGATGTTTCAAGTATTCATGGGTCTCAGAGTACTCGTACTGCACAGTTTCCACAGCCATTTTAGCATAGAGGTTTCTTCGACTGTGGAGATACCAGCTACATGGTGAGAAGATGTCCCAGACTCCGGACATATGTGTCACAGGGGGGTATTCAGGCGAGTAGAGGGCGCCCAAGAGGGGGAGGCCCAACCCGTTGATGTGTTTCATATAGTAGGCATGAGACCGTTATGCCAGATGATGCCATACATGTATGCTTTTGATTTGTTATACAGAATCACCATTCAAACTTTGATTCGGTTCTGCTTATCGGGTTGAGTCCCCCTATTTGCTGCTCCACCTATGAATGAGTTCATGATTTAGTAGGCTGCTTATGTGTTTGACCCTGTTGGGAGATTCTATTGTGGTAGCCCATTTCTATCATTTGTTTTTATTTATTATTAAGAGTTACGAGACTAGAAGTGAATTCATGTTGTCAATTACGATGTGATTTCTAAATAATTTGGTTACGGTTCATGATTTAGATGCTCTACCGAGGTGATAGTTCAGTAATTATTGTGATTTTAATGGAGGAATTGAATTAGTAGAAGGTTTCAGTTGGTATGATGTGTATTTTAATTGAGATTCAAAGTTGAGGTTGAGACCCTCGCGATTTCATGTGATTTGGTGTGTTTGAACTAGGTTGCATGCCGCTGTGGAAGTTATATCAGGATGAAATCCTCGTGATTTATTCATATACTTTGATTTTTCCTTGTAAATTGATTTGTAGGATAGTACTGATAGAGAGTTGTGCATGTCGGGCTTGTTTGATATTTCTCTTATGTGTTTCTCCTAACGTATTCAGTCATTTTCGTCATGTGCTCATTTGAGTTTTAGCTTAGGGTGTGTGTGTCCGGTGGCGTTAAATGTGACTTGTTCATTCATGCAAATAGTTATGAAGTCATCATGTTTCTTGCATCGTTTTCAGTGTTATGGAGGTTTGAAATAGGGTTCTAACAATATGAGGCTAATTGTCGGTGCTGGATTCGACTACAAGCAGTAAGAGTTGACTGGAATTTGACTTTTGTGTAAACGACTCCGGAATGGGGTTTGGATGGGTCTGACAGCTTCGTATGGTGATTTTGGAATAAGGCACGCGTCTGGATTTGGATTTGGAGGTACACAGGATAATTTGAAGCATTTCGGTGAAAGTTGGAAAAGTTGAAGTTTTGGAAGGCTGGGAGGTTTGACCAAGAGTTAACATTGTTGATATCAGGGTCGGAATGCAATTTCGAGAGTTCTAACAGCTATGTTATGTCATTTGGGACTGGCCTGCAAAATTTGACATCATTCCAGGTTGATTTGATAGGTTTCGGCGCGAGTTTTAGAAGTTGGAAGATTTGAAAGTTCATGACTTCGATTCATGGTGTGATTCGTAGTTTCGACGTTGTTTGATGTGATTTGAGACCTCAAGCGAGTCTGTGTTAGGTTATGGAACTCTTTGGTGTGTTTAGACAGGGTCCCGGGGACCTCGGGTATGTTTCAGATAGGCTAAAGGCCATTTCCTTCTATTTTTGGACTGTTGATCTGCAGGTGTCTGGTGTCCTTCATCACATTCGCGATGAAGCAATCGCGTTCGCATAGTGTTGTTGCACTTTATTTTCTCACGAAATCGGGTTTCGATATGTGACAACTCTTTTAAAGAGGTGTTAAAAGACGAGAGTTGACACCTAACGGTTTTAAGGTGCGTTAGGGCACCTATTTGCATATGACTCGGGTTTACTAGTTTGCGTCACCGAAGATCGGGTAAGGGCTCGAAATCACCTTGAAGTGAAAGTGTTAGGCACTCTTCGAGGTCCACAATTGTGGGTCCTAGTCGAACTCGAATTATATGAATTAGTCACGTAAATAAAGATAGAGAAAACAAGAAGTTTGGGAAATTTTATTATGAAAAGACTTGGAATAAATACAAACACTTGATTCAAAGATAAGATGGCGGTCCTAAGTTTTTTAGCCTAAAGGATCACCCCGTGCAACATAAATAATACTTCGTAACTCCCTCGAGATGGGGTGTTGCTCGTATTAGTCAGCGGGCACAGATTATCATCTCCTGCTACCCGATTACTATCTTAAAGTTTTTACCTAAAGAGCACTTGTTGATTCTAAATCGTGCCTTATGCGTGCACTACCCGTCCACGCCTATGGTCCAGAAGGCATTTGGACCTCTATCTTGGGTGGTTCTAGACTTAACTTAGGCTGCTCAAAATGTTAAAAATAGGCGACAAATCAAAATAAATAGGACTGCAATTAAATATAAAGTCTCACATTAGCCTCTGCAATTAGACAAACAAATGCACGCGAGTAGATTTTACATATTAGGCAGTTGACAAATTTCAGAATTAAGAAGAAATAGAGTCCTTAAATCCTATAGTCATGGCTTCTATGTGATTCTGAATTTAAAATGCACAGGCAGTGTTGTTTTCTTAGGACAACGATTGCAGATCGTAAGTACTATAAATCCTATAGGCATAATCTCAAAATTGTTTGTGCAATAAGGCAAGGAAATGGTTTGATAGTTCAAAATTTCCAGCGTTTGATTTTATCAGCATACTTTCTAGGCGAGCAACAGGATCCTATAGGCAAGATTTCTAAGAATTGGCAAATGGAACTGGTTCTATATCCTTTCATTCCTATTAGCATGCTTTCTAAGCGAGCAATACGATGGGAATAACAGTAATAGTAGCCAATTCAATTATATTCCTATAGGCATGATATCTATGCGAATATTGTGAAGAGCGTGTATTTATTACTCAACATGATCCTATGGGAATGAGATCATACATAGAGAAAATTGAACAAATAATAACTATGTTGCAACATAATAGGCAGGTAATAATGTGTGGGAGTAGAACAAGTGAACATGTGAAATATTCATGTCATATAGGCATGTTATCTAACAAACATACAGAAATAGACCATGTTGAGCAAAATGAAACACAAAGATCCTATAGGCAGGATTTCTACCCTTTCATGAAAACATTAGAATAGGCTTTTCCAAATTCACTAATACCCTAATTGTTATTACAGAATTATTATAGGCCCAATAATGAATAAAATTACAAAGTGATATAAATAACTATAGTATGCCTAAGACAGGCCCATAAGGTACCCAGCCCTGCCAGGCCTTCAACGTTGTCTACCCACAGATCTTAACATAGCCCAGAAACCATAGAAAAACTCGAACCACACCCAACAGCCTTGGTTTGATCATAAGATCCAGGAAAAACAGTCGATTTGCACATTCAGTAGACAGAAAGAAGAGCAAAATTGAGTAGTTAGGAAAATGGCAAGGAACCTCAGGCCCTAGTGTGTCAGAGTTCATAAGGGTCTCATAGTGGACCCCGAGCAGTGCTCACACTAGGGAGGTTAATAGGGAAAGCTTTAGTTGCCTTGGCTTTCAGCCAGCCAAGAATTATAAGTTAGAATTTGGTAAGCAATCAATGGAAATAGTAGTCAAGTAGCAGAGTTTGAAGGAGTGCATTTGCATTTTTTTAGAAACAAGCATTGCAAAAATGATCACATAATAAAGACATCAACACATAGGTTACACAAACTCAAGAGACATGTTAATGTTGCAGGTCTACACTTAGCATATTGGGGCAGGGTACATCTGTAAGAGGCAAGGAGTATTAGGCTTCTGGGATTACATATTAATAAGTGAGGGAGCATCAGGCCAGTAAGACAAACAATTAACAAAACTAACAAGTTCAAGCCTAAAGGATCAAATTATGATAAACACCAGGGATTAAATAGTGCTACTTATACCAATGAGACAAATAGAATCAAATGTTATAAGGTACACAATTTAAGAAAACCAGTCTGAAAGGTTCCACCTAGTTGCTAGGGATACAGAATTGGGCAAGGCAAGAACATATTAAGTGACAAACATAATCATAGGAGCATATCACAGCTAGAATGAGGGCTTTATCACAGATTAGGGCATACTAAGGATTTAAATCAATCACTATAGAAATCCAGAATAAGCCAGGAAACTGAATGAGGCCATGTAGCCAATGTAAACACTCAAATTACCAATACATTAATCTAAACAAACTTCAAACAGTCTAACTTACTCAAGTTAAACACACTCACATTTTAGAGCTGATATTTTAGGCATGAGAAAATGCTAAAGGGGTTCATATTATAAGAAGAATCACACATAGATATAGTCGAGAAAACACATTAGGTTATGCAAGCTTAGGGGCAGGAATGTGATAATTAGAAACCTAAGAGAATGTACATTGCAAGGGTTGAGAACTAACCAGTTACTGATCGACAAGCAGACAAACAAGAAAAAGGACAGAATCACTTTGAACGTCAACAAAGCAGTGTAACCCAAAAACTTAGATGCGTCAAGTTCCCAAGGGCTTCAAGGAATCCAGAGCAATGTTCACACCCAAGGAAGGTCAAGAAAATAGGAAATCTGGTGGCCTTGGCTTTCAGCCGTCCAAGAGCCAAAACAGAACAAGAGAATAAATGAACAACAGAGTGAAAAGCCTTAGTTTTTAGTGAAAAATTTAGCGATTAAGAGTTTGTCCAAAAGGTAATGGGGGATGGGTTTATATAGTAGTAAGAATCGAGCGACAAACAAGAAAACAGAGTAATTTAAGCAACAAACAAGGAAAATAAACATGCAAATCGATCCGAAATCAATTTAAGAGAGAAATCTGTAAACCCTAAGTTTTTAGGGAAAGTGAAAATTGGCATAATATAAATTAAATCAAACTCACACAGTAACATTGGACATATATAGACAAAATAGCGCTCAAAATCAGAGATTCGAACCATTTTGGTTCGATTTTGGAAGAGATTTGCTTGCCATGTTTAGGCAAGAACTTAGGTAACACCACAAGAGATCAACCAGTACCAAAAGCGGTCTAATATGGCAAGAATATGGCAGTCGAATCCCATATTTAGTGGGATTAGGAGAAGGATTTAGGGGGGAGGCGGCTAGGGTTCTCCAGAGAGAGAAGGGGAGATTGAGAGAGTTTAGGGGCGGAGGATTAGAGGGGAATGGGTTAGGGTTTGGGGGTTGGGTTAATTGAAAAGGGGGAATTAGATGTAGGTCGTTGATCTTAGAGATCAACGGCTATGGTTTTAAAAAGGGGTTGTGTCACGGCCCCAAATCCTAAGCCGGCCATGATGGCGCCTAACATGAAACTAGGCTAGCCAACCATCACATACTGACATAATATTTTCATAATTTCCAAAACGGTTCCGATATATCACAAAATTCTTTCATTTAAGAAGTTCATAACAACAAAAATGAATAAAACAGTTTATACACTACCCCCAAAGCCTGGAGTCAACCGACATAAGCATCTACGAGTAGTACAAAATAACCCTACTGTCATAATACATCAAGACTCGGAATGAGGAAGTGAATACAAAACAAGAAAATGGGAAAAGAGATGTTGTGGATGCTGAACAGCTACCTCGAAGTCCCAACTCTTGCTCCACACGAAGGAAGAAAACTAGCACTCGGTACTAGCACATGTATCTGCACACAGGGTGCAGGGAGTAATGTGAGTATGCCAACTCAGTAGTAATGAAAACAAATCAAGTCTAAGTAGTAAGAAACACATAAGATCAAATCATCAATTCACAATAAGCACAACATTTCTTTCCAACAGTGTATACATTAAATCGACATACTTTAAAAGCCAACTCAGTAAAATCCTTTGAAAAGTGTGTTTTCCAACAATTTCAGAAAAATACCCAAAGAGTTTAGTGTAAAATGAAATGAACCAAAATAGCCCCTCGGGCCAAATCATGTATCATAAGTCGCCCATCGGGCAAATCATCACTCAAAATCAGTCGCTCAGCATACCTCACAATCACTCAGTATCAGCCTCTCGGGCAACCTCACTGTCACTCATGCCTCCCAATCACTCGACACTCGGCACTCGGCACTCGGCACTCGCACTCAGTAGGTAGATGCGCTCACTGGGGGTGTGTACAGACTCCGGAGGGGCTCCTTCAGCCCAAGCGCTAATATCAAGCCACCTCGTGGCATATCATATCCTCACAATCAGGCCCTCGGCCTCACTAAGTCAGAAACTCTCAAAAAATCCCCTCGGGCTATCAGTAAAACGGGGTACTCGACCCAAAACATCATTTTATATCTCAAAATAGTGTAAATAAGGCTGAGTTTCGAAATCAGTTAAACATAATATGACTGAGTGTAAATCATGACAACACAGTGAGGAAATAGCAGTAAAAGCCCTCCCCTAAGGGGTCTAAACAAATCGGCACAAGGCCCCAAACATGGCTTGCTGCCCAAATATAGTAATAGTCTTAAAACACGATTAAACATATGATTTAAAAGTGAATACGCAACTCAATGGTTGCCACGGGAAGGACCAAGTCCAAATCCAAAAATCAGTGCACACGTGTGCTCCACTCAAAAAATAGTGAGAAAATACGAAATTCGGGGTTTCGTACCCTCAGGACAAGATTTGCAGCCATTACTTACCTCAAACCGGCCCAGATACTAATCCGCGACGCTCTTGCCTCTCGAATCGGCTCCCGACTGCTCCGAATCTAACCAAACCAGATTAATATCATCAATATACGTTAAAGGAGCAAAGTCTACTCGAAAATTATCAATTTTAATCAAAATTCCCAAAATTGGCCAAACCCGCCCTCGGGCCCACGTCTCGGAATTCTATAAAAATTGCATTACAAGAATCCTTATCCTTTCCCGAGTCTACACATATAAAATGCATCAAAATACGACCAGAATTGACCCTAAATTCCCTAATTATAAGTCTCAATTTCCCAAGCCCTAAACCCCCAATTTATGCCATTAAATTCCACTAATTCCAAGCTTAATCCGCCAAATAACAACATAGAATCGAGTTTTAAGTCCAAGAAACTTACCTCCACAGAAGACCCTCGAAATCCCTCTTCAACTTGATCCCAAAAGCCTCAGCCCGCACGCAAAATATGATGAAAGTGCCAAAAATTCGCGAAGGCTGGAATATATACTAACTGCCCAGTGGTTGCGCACATGCGGTCAACCCGCACCTACAGTCCCAGGTGCGCACCTGCGGAAAAAAATGCTTAGAGGCCCAGTCTCCGCACCTGCGGCTTCGTAGGTGCGGTAAAAAGCTCGCACCTGCGAAACTCCTCCAACCCACCAAAAACCGCATATGTGACGAGCCGTCCGCTTCTGCGGGCCCGCACCTGCGGTACCCTATCCGCAAGTGCGTTAACACCAGCAACAGCAGCATCAGCTGCTATTTTCCAACTTAAACTCCCCTGATGGCTATCCGAAATCAACCCGAGCCCCCTCGGGACCCCAACCAAAAATACAAACAAGTCCCATAACCTTATTCAAACTTAGTTGAGCCTTCAAAATACCCAAAACAATGCTAAAATACCAAGATCACATAGGATTCTAGCTTATGAACTTTGAGATTTCTAAATTTCGCCAATGATGCCGAAACCAACCAAAACACGTCCGAATGACCTGAAAATTTGCAGACACGTCCAAAATGACACTACGAACCTGCTCCAACCTCCGAAATTCCATTGTGACCCTGATAGCTAATTTTCCATTGCCGACCGGAAATCTCCAAAAACTAACTTACGCCAATTCAAGCCTAATTCTACACCGAACCTCAAAACCACATTCCGAATACACTCCTAAGACCCAAATCACCTAACAAAGTTATTCGAGCCATACTATATTCCGAGGTCGTTTACCAATAAGTCAACTCCCAGTTGACTTTTCCAACTATTAAGTCAGTTTAAGAGACTAAGTGTCTCAGTTCTCACCACGACCACCCCGAACCCGAACCAACCGACCCAACACATCATAATTAGGTTAACTAGCACATAACAAAGCTGAAATAGGGAAAACGGGGCTAATCTCACGAAATGACTGGTCAGGTCGTTACATCCTTCCCCTCTTAAACAAACGTTCGTCCTCGAACGGGTCTAGAAACATACCTGGAGTCTCAAATAAGTGCGGATATTTGCTTTGCATCTCTCGCTCAGTCTCCCAGGTGGCATCCTCCACCGGCTGCCCTCTCCACTGAACCTTCACTGAAGCTATATCGTTAGACCTCAGCCTTCTGACCTGACGACCCAAAGTAGCCACTGGCTCTACCTCATATGACATATCACCCTCGAGTTGAACCGTGCTGAAGTCCAAAACATGCGACGCGTCACCAACATACTTCTGGAGCATCGAAACATGGAACATCGGATGAATACTCGATTAGCTGGGTGGCAAGGCAAGTTTGTAAGCCAACTCTCCAATCCTCTGCAGCACCTCAAATGGCCCAATTAACCGGGGACTCAGATTTCCCCTCATTCCGAACCTCATAACACCCTTCATGGATGACACTTTCAGCAGCACCTTCTCCCGAACCATAAAAGACACATCTCGGACCTTCCGGTCCGCATAACTCTTCTGCCTAGACTCTGTCGTGCGAAGTCGCTCCTGAATCAACTTCACCTTACCCAACGCATCCTGAACCAAGTCTGTGCCCAACAGCGTAGCCTCGCCCGGCTCAAACCAACCAACCGGAGATCTAAACCTCCTACCATATAAAGCCTCATACGGGGCCATCTGAATACTCGACTGATAACTATTATTATATGAAAACTCCACGAGCGGCAGAAACTGGTCCCATGAACCCCTAAATCAATGACACACGCACGCAACATGTCCTCCAGAATCTGAATAGTACGCTCCGACTGCCCGTCGTTCTGAGGATGAAATGATGTGTTCAAATCAACCTGAGTACCTAACTCCCTCTGCACGGCCCCCAAAACTGATATGTGAATTGAGTACTTCTGTCGGAAATGATAGAAACTGGAACCTCATGCAATCGGACAATTTCCCTGATATAAATCTAAGCTAACCGCTCCGAATAATAAATAGTACCAACAGGAATAAAGTGTGCGGACTTGGTCAACCGATCCACAATAACCCATATAGCATCAAACCTCCTCGAAGTCCGTGGAATCCCAACTACAATGTCCATAGTGATCCGCTCCCACTTCCACTCCGGAATATCTAATCTCTGAAGCAATCCACCCGGTCTTTGGTGCTCATACTTGACCTGCTGACAGTTGAGACACCGAGCCACGAACTCAACAATATCCCTCTTCATCCACCTCCACCTATAATGTTGTCTCAGATCCTGATACATCTTTGCGGCACCCGGATGGATGGAATACCGCAAACTACGGGCCTCAGCTAGAATCAAGTCTCGAAGCCCATCCACTTTGGGAACGCAAATCCGGCCCTGCATCCTTATGACCCCATCATCAACAATAACCACATCCCTGGCATCACCGCGATAGACCATGTCCTGTAGAACGAGCAAGTGTGGATCATCATACTAGCATGCTCTAATATTATCATAAAGAGAAGACCTGGAGGCTACACAAGCCAATCCTTGCGGGGGCTCTGATAGATCCAATATCACCAACTGACCCGCTAAAGCCTGAACATCAAGTGCTAAAGGTCGCTCTGTTGTTGGAAGGTAGGCTAGACTCCCCAAAATTTCTGCTCTGCGACTCAGGGCATCTACCACTACATTGGCCTTCCCCGGATGATATAGAATGGTGAGGTCATTATCCTTGAGGAGCTCCAACCATCTCCTCTGACGCAAATTCAGGTCCTTCTGCTTAAGCAGATGCTGCAAACTACGGTGATCAGTGAAAATCTCACAATGCACTCCATACAAATAATGATGCCAAATCTTCAAGGCATGGACAATAGCTGCTAGCTCAAGATCGTGCACCGGATAATTCTTCTCGTGCACCTTCAACTGTCTGCACGCGTAGGCAATCACCCTACTGTCTTGCATCAAAATCGCTCCAAGGCCAACTCTCGAGGCGTCACATTAAACTGTATAAGAACCTGAACCCGTAAGCAAAACAAATATCGGTGCTTTAGTCAAAGCTGACTTGATCTTCTGAAAGCTCTCCTCACACTCCTCAATCCACCTGAACTGAGCACCCTTCTGGCTTACTCTGGTCATAGGTGCTGCAATAGATAAAAACCCCTCTTCAAAACGGCGATAGTACCCTGCCAAACCAAGGAAACTGGGAATCTCGGTAGCTGATGACGGTCTTGGCCAACTCTGCACCGTCTCTATCTTCTTCGGATCAACCTGAATACCCTGACTGGACATCACTGCCCCAAGAAAGCTACTGAATCGAGCCAGAACTCACACTTCGAAAACATTGCATACAATCTCTTCTCCCTCAGAGCCTGAAGCACAGTCCTCAAATGATGCTCATGATCCTCCCGAGATCGGGAATATACCAAGATATCGTCGATAAATACGATGATAAAGGAATCAAGATAATTCTGGAACACACTGTGTATCAAGTGCATAAAGGTCGCTGGGGCATTGGTCAGCCCGAATGACATAACCAGAAACTCATAATGACCATATCTAGTCCTAAAGGTAGTCTTCGGGATGTCGGGCCCCCCGAATCTTCGACTGATGATAGCCAAAACGCAAGTCAATCTTGGTAAATACGCAGGCACCCTGCAACTAATCAAACAAGTCATCTATACGGGGCAAGGGATACCGGCTCTTCACCGTAACCTTGTTCAACTGCCCATAATCAATACACATACGCATAGAACCATCCTTTTTCTTCACAAACAACACCAGAGCACCCCAAGGTGACATACTAGGTCGAATGAACCCTTTATCTAGGAGTTCCTGAAGCTTCTCCTTTAATTCCTTCAACTCCTCTGGTGCCATATGATAAGGTGGAAAGAAATAGGCTGAGTTCCTGGCACCAGGTCAATGCCAACATCAATGTCCCTGTCAGGTGGCATGCCTGACAGGTCTGCAGGAAACACATCCGGAAAATCACGGACCACAGGAACCGAATCAATAGCGGGAGTCTCACCACTGACATCCCTCACAAAAGCCAAATACGATAAACACCCATTTTCAACCATACGCTAAGCCTTCAGGTAAGAAATCACCCTGCTAGGCACACACTCTGAACAACTCTCTACTCAAGCCTCGGAAATCCTAGCATAATAAGGTCACGGTCTTAGCGTGACAATCAAGAATAGGATGGCACGGAGATAGCCAATCCATGCCCAATATCACAACAAAATAAACCATGCTGAGTAACAACAGGTCCACTCAGGTCTCCAGACCCCGAATAGCTATCACACACAACCGACGCACACGGCCCACAATAATAGTATCGCCCACCGGAGTCGACAGATGAACCGATGCAAATAGAGACTCACGGGGCACATCCAGATAATGGAAAAAATAAGAAGAAACATAGGAAAATGTAGAGCCAGGGTCAAATAAAGCCAAAGCATCTCGGTGGTAGACTGAGACAATACATGTGATCACTGCATCGGAGGCCATAGCATCTGGCCTGGCTGGAAGTGCATAGATACGAGCCTGGCCTCCACCTGCACGACCTCCCCCTCTAGGGCGGCCCCTGGCGGTCTGACCCCCACCCCTAGCTGTCTGGGCGGGTGGTGAAGTAACCGGAGCCGAAGTCGAGGGTTGGACCCTCTGCTGAGAAGAACCACATAAACGACGGGGACACTGTCTCCATATGTGCCCAAACTCTCCGCAATCAAAAAAACTCCCTGGAGGTGGAGACGGGGACAAAAAGAAACCCCTGGCACCAGAATGGCCACTAGAAGAATCATGTATAGAGGAACCCTGAACTGGTAGTGCTCAAGCTGCACTCTGGGTGGAAGGGCAGCGAATGAAGAACGGCCCGCTGAGAACTGCGCGGACCATGCCCCAAAGATGCACCATTACAAGCTAGGCGGACGGGCTGTGGGGGACTGAATAAACGGCCTCTACCATGCTGAAACTTCCCCCTAGAAGGAGAACCACTAGAACCACCAGATCCACGAGGCCTCTTGGCCTCCCTCTCCTCCTGCTCCTGGCGGCGAACCGACTCAATATCTCGAGCAATATCAAAAACCTGCTCGAAGGTAGCACCTGATACCCTCTCCCTAGTCATCAAAAGGCGGAGATGATAAGTGAGTCCATCCACGAACCTCCTAATCCTTTCCCTATCAGTAGGGACCAACTCGGTGGCATGACGAGCCAACTCTGAAAATCGCATCTCATACTGCGTCACTGATAGCTCCCCCTGACGCAGCTGCTCAAACTGCCTGCGTTGCTCCTCCCTGTGAGACTGGGGTACATACTTCTCCAAGAAGATAGAGGAGAATTGTTGCCAGGTGAGGGGTGCTGCACCAACAGTCCTATGCCTCTTGAAGGACTCCCACCAAGTAAAAGCAGCCCCAGAAAACTGAAAAGTAGCAAACGAGACCCCACTGGTCTCCAGAACCCAGCAGTAGGAAGCATCCTCTAACATTTATCCATAAAACCCTGGGCATCCTCTCCCTCAGCACCAGTGAATGTCGAAGGTTGAAGCCTACTTAATCACTCCAGCCTACGCTGCTCATCATTTGGCATAGCTGGAACCACGAAGTCCTGAACTGGAGCAACCGGCTGGGCGTGAACTGCCCCCGGTGTCTAAAAGACCTGAGTAACCTGCTCAGGTGTCCGGGCAGCTGGAGTCTAAGTGCCTCCTCTGGACTGAGAAGTAGCAGTAGTAGAAGATACAACAACTGCATGGGCAAGGCTAGTACACACTGTCAAGATCTGATCCAAGGCCTCCTAAAGACCCGTAATAACAATAGGCACCGCTGGTGCTTGATCCTGTCTCGTTGGAGTATCTGTGGCGGAACCTGATCCTGAATGGTAGGTGGACCCTTTGGTGCTACCCCGGCTTCTACACAGGCTAGTCCCCTACCTCTACCATGGCCTCGACTGCGGCCTCGACCTCACGCTGGTGTCTGGTCAGCCTAATCGGTAGCGCGAGTCCTCACCATCTGTGAGAGAATGAAAAAATAGAAGTTTAGATTTCCAGAATCAACAAAATGGCACGATAGAATTCAAGAAAATGAGATTTTTCCTAAGGGTTTTGCAGCCTCTCGAAAATAAGTACAGATATCTCTGTACCGATCCGGAGGACTCTACTAAACCTGCTCATGACCGTTGAGTCTTATGTAACCTAGACTCTGATACCAACTTGTCACAGCCCCAATTCCTAAGTCGGTCGTGATGGCGCCTAACATGGAACTAGGCTAGCCAACAATCATATACTGACATAATATTTTCATAATTTCCAAAACGGTTCCGATATATCACAAAATTCTTTCGTTTAAGCAGTTCACAGCAACAAAAATTAATAAAATAGTTTATACACTACCCCAAAACCTGGAGTCAACCGCCATGAGCATCTACGAGTAGTACAAAATAACCCTACTGTCATAATACATCAAGACTCGAAACGGGGAACTAAATACAAAACAAGAAAATGGGAAAAGAGATGTTGTGGACGCTGAACAGCTACCTCGAAGTCCCAACACCGGCTCCACATGAAGGAAGAAAACTAGCACTTGGTACCAACACTTGTATCTGCACATAGGGGTGCATGGAGTAATGTGAGTACGCCAACTTAGTAGTAATGAAAATAAATCTAGTCTAAGCAGTAAGAAACACATAAGATCAAATCATCAAATCACAATAAGCACAACCTTTCTTTCCAATAGTGTATACATTAAATCAACATGCTTTAAAAGCCAACATCAGTAAAATCCTTTGAAAAATGTGTTTTCCAAAAATTTCAGAAAAATACCCAAAGAGTTTAGTATAAAATGAAATAAATCATAAATATCCCCTCGGGCCAAAACATGTATCATAAATTTCCCCTCGGGCAAATCATCACTCAGAATCAGTCGCTCAGCATACCTCACAATCATCAGTATCAGCCCCTCGGGCAACCTCACTGTCACTCATGCCTCCCAATCACTCGTCACTCGACACTCGGCACTCGCACTCAGTAGGTACCTGTGCTCACTAGGGGTGTGTATAGACTCCGGAGAGGCTCCTTCAGCCCAAGCGCTAATATCAAGCCACTTCATGGCATATCATATCCTCACAATCAGGCCCTCGGCCTCACTCAGTCAAACTCTCAAAAAAGCCCCTCGGGCTATCAGTAAAACAGGGTACTCGACCCAAAACATCATTTTATATCTCAAAATAGTGTAAATAAGGCTGAGTTTCGAAATCAGTTAAACATGATATGACTGAGTGTAGATCATAAGTCAACACAGTGAGGAAATACCAGTAAAAGCCCCCCCCCCCCAAGGGGTCTAAACAAGTCGGCACAAGGCCCCAAACATGTCTTGCAGGGAAGGACCAAGTCCTAATCCAAAAATCAGTGCATGCTACCACTCGCCATCCGGCGTGTGCGCCACTCCAAAAAGAGTGAAAAAATACAAAGTCTGGGGTTTCATACTCTCAGGACAAGATTTACAGTCATTACTTACCTCAGACCGGCCCAGATACTAATCCGCGATTCTCTTGCCTCTCGAATCGGCTCCCTACTGCTCTGAATCTAACAAGCCAGATTAATATCATCAATATACGCTAAAGGATCAAAGCCTACTCGAAAACTATTTATTTTAACCAAAATTCCCGAAATTGGCCAAACCCGAACCTTAGGCCCATGTCTCGGAATTCTATAAAAATCGCATCACAAGAATCCTTATCCTTTCCCGAGTCTACACATATAAAATGCATCAAAATCCGACCACAATTGACCCCCTAAATTCCTTAATTATAAGTCTCAATTTCCCAAGCCCTAAAACCCCAATTTATGCCATTAAATTCCACTAATTACAAGCATAATCCGTCAAATAACAACATAGAATTGAGTTTTTAGTCCAAGAAACTTACCTCCACAGAAGGCCCTAAGGAATGATTTTGAGTTACTGCAAAGGGAAGAGGAAGTGATGATAAAACTCCTACATAGTGATATAGGAGGAAGTTTTATATGTCATCAATAATGACTTGGTTAGTATGGAACATGAGGGGGTTGAATAAGAGATATAAGCAGAAAGAATTAGCTAAATATCTTAAAGAGAATAAAATCAAACTAGCAGGTTTAGTGGAGACAAGGGTGAAGGCACATAGGGCTTTGGCAGTTTATAGTAAAGTAGCACCAGGATGGGGATTTGAGAACAATTATAACTATGCACACAACGGAAGAATATGGAATATTTGGGACAATAATTCCTACAAGGTTGACATTCTGAGGAATGAAGCACAGTTCATACATTGTGAAGTAGTGAGCAGAAATCAGCAAATTGACTGTATTATGACCATAGTTTATGGTTTTAATACAGTGGAGCAGAAGAGAAAACTATGGAATAAACTAAACAGTTTGGCTCAAACAATAGGCATACCATGGATAATTTGGGGAGATTTCACTGCCATTCTGAGTCCACAAGACAGACTAAAAGGGGCAGCAGTCACAAGCAATCAAATAAAAGACTTTACAGAGTGTATACAACAACTGCTGCTGAATGAATTGTCACGGAAGGGAGACTAATATACGTGGACAAATAAACAACAAGGAAGTGATAGAATTTGGAGCAGGATAGACAGAGCATTTGGTAATACTGAGTGGATGCTAAAATATGGACATTTGATGAATGAGTATAAACTTCCTCATATCTTTGATCATTGTCCAATGATGATCACCATGAATATGAACGAGCCAAGAGTTAAAACAGCTTTTAAGTTCTTTAATATTTGGGCAACTCATAAAGATTTTCTGCAATTAGTGGAGGATGAATGGAAGCTGAGATATCATCCACATAAGATGAGGAACTTTTGGGCTAAGCAGAAGGAACTAAGAGAGAAGCTGAGAAGATTGAATGAAGCAGAATTAAAAGGCATAACAACAAGAATCAGTCAAGCAAGGGAAGATCTTAAAGAGATAAAAGTTAAACTAAGGCAACAATATTCAGATGAGCAAGCAATGGAAGAAAAGAAGATGATGCCAGCTAGAGAAATGGTCATTGATAGAAGAAAGTGCACTACAACAAAAGGCAAGGGCAAGGTGGATCAAGCTGGGAGATGCTAACACAAGCTACTTTTCTGCTGTAATTAAGGACAGGAAACAGAGGAAACAAATTTCAGAATTAGTGACTCGGGAAGGTGGGAAATTAACAGCTGCCAAAAATATCAAGTTGGAGATAATAAAGTTTTATAAATCACTTATGGGAGCAGCTTTGCAGAATGTAACAACAGTTAGTACAGTAGTTATGAGAAGAGGGAATGTGTTGATTCATAGCCAACAAAGGAAACTGTGTGAAGAAGTGACAGAGAAGGAGATCTATCTAGGTCTTCAAGCAATAGGAGATGACAAAGCTCCGGGAGTTGATGGATACGATTTAGTGTTTTATAAAAAAGTTTGGCCAGTCATTAAGGATGATTTCATTGAAGTTGTCCAAGAGTTCTTCATAACAGGAAAAAATTTTAAGGGGATTAACTGCACAGCAGTCACCTTGATCCCAAAAGTTGCCAACCCTGCTACAATTAAGGAGTATAGACAAATTGCTTATTGTACCATCTTGTATAAAGTTATAGAAAATATTCTAGCTAACAAAATTCAAAAGGTGATTGCAACCATAATTACTGAGACTCAATATGGATTCATCCCAGGGAGGAAGGTAGCAGATAATGTGATAATGGCACGTGAGTTGGTTAAAGCACATACAAGAAAACATATATCCTCCAGATGCATGACTAAAGTTTATATACAGAAGGCTTATGATACAGTAGATTGGAGATTCCTGAAGCAAATTCTAACAGAACTGAACTTCCTACAAAAATTCATTAGTTGGGTGATGAAGTGTGTTACTACTGTAAATTACTCTATAGCGATAAATGGAGAACCTACTCCACCTTTTGATGCTTCCAGAGGACTTCGTCAAGGAGACCCAATGTCACAATTATTGTTTGTTGTGTTTATGGAGTATCTAAGCAAAAATCTTAGTACACTGAAAGAGGAGAAGCACTTTAAATTTCACCCAAGCTGTTCCAAACTTAGCATCACACATCTGTGCTTTGCAGATGATCTCTTAATGTTTGCTAAGGGTGATACAACTTCAGTGGGGAAGCTACATGAGAAGTTCAAGATATTGTCAAATGCTTTAGGGCTAATGGCTAATTAGTCCAAGAGTGCTATATACTATGGAGGGGTCTTAGAGGAGAGCAAGCAGGAAATCCAAGAAGTACTTGGCTACAGGGAATGAGAATTACCATTCAGGTATTTAGGGATTCCATTAGCCACTAGAAAACTAAAATTGGTGGAATGGCAACCCCTAATCAACAAAATCACAGCAAGAATCTCCTCGTGGACTGCAAAGAAATTATCATATGCAGGAAGAGTATAGTCGGTGAAATCAGTACTATTTGGTATGCAATCATATTGGGCACAATTATTCATTATTCCTGCTAAGGTGATGAAAGCAATTGAAGGATATTATAGAAGTTATATATGGTCAGGAACCAATGACATTACCAAGAAGTCACTGGTATCTTGGAGCAGGATGTGTCTACCTAAAGCAGCAGGTGGATTGAATATCATTAACCTCAAGTTATGGAACAAAGTTGCCATAGTAAAAACCTGTTGGGATTTGAAGAACAAAAAAGATACTCTATGGATCAAGTGGATTCATGAATACTACATAAAATCCCAAACATTGGAGAGTATGACTATTCCCCTACAAGCTAGATGGATGGTCAAGAAGATAATCAAGGCAAGAGAGAATCTGGTGTATGTACAACCAGAATTTATGAAGACTAAAAGCAAGATCAGAAATGTATATTTGAAAATGGTTGGGGAGCTGCCTAAAGTAACATGGAAGATATCATCTGTAGCAATGAGGCAAGACCAAAGGCAGTGTTTATCACATGGTTGGAACAGCAGAATAGATTATTAACATCTACAAGATTAGAAAACTGGGGGATTCAAGTAGAGAATCGATGTGTTATGTGCAAAATAGTAGCAGAAACTAGACATCATATGTTTGCTGAATGCCCAACAGGAAGACAAATCTGGCAGAAACTTGTGCAATGGATACAGATCAACTGGAGGAATATGAATACATGGAGCCAGATGCAGCATTGGATTGAACAGAAGGGAAGACTATCAAAGCTAAACTAGTGAAGATGATATACATAGAATATGTATATGCAATTTGGATGGAAAGATACAAAACGACTTTTGAGCAAAAGGAGACTGCAGCGGACACAGTGGCCAGAGAAATTTCTTATATCTGCCATGTGCGAGTTAATAGTAATACTAAGAGGATGCTTCAACATTGTAAATTCTCTAGGTAACAAAAGAGTATAATTTTCATTAAGTAGAAGTGTATACAGAGAGCAAAGTAGAGAGAATCAGACTGTGTTATAAGGTCTGATCGATTTGTAAATACTACTTTTTGGTTATTAATGAAAGTTATAATTACCAAAAAAAACGAACTTAAACATAAACCTAATCAAAGGGTCAAATAAGTATCATTTTACATGGCATATTCAAGTCCGATTAATGAAATCAAAGATTAAGACTATAAAACCTATGAAGGGAATTGCCACTATATGGCAAAAGATAAAAAAAATGTATCCAAAATTTGCATAGGCGGATGGATTCTTTTAATTTGTATGGCTGGATAAAGACATGCTTAGATAATTAATTTTAGTCATGGAAGAGAGTAATGGTTGCATGGAGGAGTGGAAGTGGCTACTGGGAATTGTAATAGTTTCATGGAGGAGTGGAAGTGGCTACTAGGAAGTGTAATGTCGTCATGGAGGAGTGCACGTAGCTACTAGGGAGTGTAATTGCTGCATAAGGTCTCTACGAAGAGACTTTAAGTCCTACGTGGAATTGGAATAGCTATTATAACTCTCCCTATATATTTCTCATATGCTAACCCTGCATAAAACAAACAAACTGAAACTACTACTATATCTAGGAATAACGATGGATAGGACTCCGATCAAGAAAAATGTTGAACTAACACTCCATGGTTCCGCTGTTAGTCATAATATTTTATACCAAGATCTTAATCGTGACTTTATTAAGCTGAAGCGTGAGTTTAATGAATTGCTTGAGAGACTGGTTCGTGACTCAAGCATTGATTACCTAAAAAGTGTCATGTTGGAGGAGCATCTGCTAACTTCAATTTATACCATTCTTGATTATATACCCACACCATCCGTCCAGAGTGGATCTGTCATGACCCGAAAACCGACCCGGTCGTGATGGCGCCTATCGTGATACTAGGCTAGCCAATTCACTATGCATAACATAAGAAACCTTTCGTTGATTCAATATTAACCAGGATTTTATAAATATTCCATTTTAGCATTTCAAAACAAATAAAGTTAGGTAAAACATTTAAATACATCCCCAAAACACGGAGTCATCAGTCATGAGCAACTAAAAGGAAATACAAAATCTGGTACTGTTCCCTTAACAAAACA
Organism: Nicotiana paniculata; assembly: GCA_005239505.1. Lineage (NCBI taxonomy): Eukaryota > Viridiplantae > Streptophyta > Magnoliopsida > Solanales > Solanaceae > Nicotiana > Nicotiana paniculata. The sequence goes on along the minus strand of ML329528.1, from coordinate 48,988 downwards.
AGTCTGCGAATAAATAAAATGAATAGGAAGGAGAAAGGCAAGGTTGCGGACACCGTGCAGCTACCTTGAAATATCCTAAGTGCTCCAAAGAGAGTAAACCATCTCTCACTCAGTCCTGGCACCTGAATCCATACACAAGGTGCAGGGAGAAACATGAGTACACCAACTCAGTAAGTAACAAGCCCAACCTGTGGACTGAGGGGTAGTGACGGACTAAACCTCCATATTTATGACAGAATAAATGTACAGAAATTTAGGCATGCTTTCAGTTAACTAGACAGCTCAAAGTGATAAGATAAACACAGTTCCGAACAGTTTAACATATATACCTCATCGTATTCTACATGCCCATGCATCAACAGTATGAAATGCACAATGTGATCCCACTCTCAAATACTCATCCACTTAGTACTGTATATGCCTCGCAAGGCCTAGGAAATATCCATCCCAAAATATATACACATCAGACAAAAATCACTCAGTACTGAGGAAGGCCGATCAAGCCCTAAGGAGAAGATCCATCTCCAGTTAATGATACATCTCACAACCACTCGGTACTATATATGGCTCAATGGCCCAGGGAAGATCCATCCCAGAATATGTATACATGTCACTGACCTCAGTCGCTCACTACCGATGGAAACAGGCCAATCCATCCTCATGGAGAAGATTCATCTAAAGCATAAACGATTTGGACAAGATCCATGTTCAGTGAAGATCCATCCCTCAAATATCACTGCGCTCACTGGAGGTGTGTTACAGACTCCGGAGGGGCTCCTACAGCCCAAGCGCTAACATAAGCTAGATCCAGGTATAATCAATATAACATGCTGCAGTGTGTATCCCGATCCCATATTTGTCACTTAATATCAGGCTCTCAGCCTCACTCAGTCATCACTCTCCAGTCTCGCTCACATGGGCTCACAATGCATGAACTAACCCGAATCAATGACATAACATGTAAAACAACAATTACCGAGACTGAGACATGATATGATATGCAATGAGAGGACTGAGTATATAATATCAATGAAACACATGAGATGACAGCAATAAATGACCACTCGAGTCTCAGCAATATCCGCGTGAGGACTTAACATAATGTCTTGCATGATTTCTAGCATGGTTTGCATTAAGACGACCGCTCGGGTCTCAACAGGATCGGCGTAAAGCCTTAACATAATATCTAGCATGATTTCCAACACGTTTACTTTAATCACATTGATAGAAGCACAAATATCAACAAGAAAGAACTACTAAACGATGCCATGGAATAAACCAGGTCACAATTCTCATGGTGCACGCCAGCACGCCCGTCACTTGGCATATGCATCACCCAATTCTAATCACATAACACTTAGTTAGGGGTTTCGAACCCTCAGAACCTAGTTTGGAAGCGTTATTTATCTCAATCAAGCCAAAACTCTACTCTGAAATTCTCTTGCCGCTCGACTCGGCCACAAATCGCCCTGAATCTAACCAAAATAAGTATTATATCATTAATATATGCCAAATGAGCGAAGCCCACATCAAAATTATCAAATTACATCATAAATCCTGAATCTGGTCAAACCCGACCCCCAGGCCCACGTCTCGAAATTTGATAAAAATCACAAAACTGGAATCCTTGTTCACTCACGAGTTTACCCATATCAAGTTCCACGAAATTCGACATCAAATGGCCATTCAAATCCCCAAAAGAATTTCTCAAATTTTTCTCCCAATTTCCCAAATAAATGATAAAATTCAAGACATAATCATGGAATTAAACCAAATTTGAGTGAATCCCCTCCAAATTCGCCTTCTCCCGATATCTCTAATGAATTTTTGGTGTTATGAGCTAAAACCCTCGTTTTTAGAACTTAAACATTCTGCCCAGTCTTTTCTTCAGTGTGATCGCTTCCATTCCCACGCGATCGCGAAGCACAAATAACACTGCCCCTAATTAACCTTACGCGATCGCATACCAGCCCACGTGTTCGAGATTCAATGCCATACAACCCCATGCATTTGCATCCTCCCTCATGCGTTCGCGTAGAGAAAATGACTTAACCTTTACTCGCTCCCTTTTCTTCTACGCGAACGCGACAGTGACCACGCGTTCGCAAAGAACAATGCCACACCCACACTCGATTACGGCCAACCTTGTGCGATCGCATAGAACAAAATAACGCAGCTCCCCGCTAAGCCTACGCGATCGCGAACACTCTCATGTGATCGCATAGAAGGAAACCAAAAGCATTCACACCAGAAAATCTGCCAACCTTTAAGTCCAAGAATTGGTCCGTTAACCACCCGAAACACACCCGAGGCCCTCGGAACCTCAACCAAACATTCCAACGCATCCCATAACCTAATTCAAACTTATTCGAGCCTTCTAACCACTCAAAACAACACCGAAACACCAAATCTACCTCGGATTCAAGCCTAAGAACTTAGAAACTTCTAAATTCCACAAACAACGTTGAAACCTATCAAATTACCTCCGAATGACCTAAAATTTTGCACGCACGTCAAAAGGACGCTACGGACCTACTCCAATTTCCGGAATTCTATTCCGGCCTTGATAGCTGATTTTGCACTGCCGAACGAAAATTGCCAAAAAAATCCAATTCAAGCCTAATTCTACCACGGACCTCCCAATAACATTCCGAACACACTCCTAAGTCCCAGTTCACCTAACGGAGCTATCTGAGCCATAAAAACTACATTCCGAGATCATTTATCTATAAGTCAACTTCTGGTTGACTTTTCCAACTAATTTACCAACTTAGGAGACTAAGTATCTCACTTCTCTCCACAACCGCCCGAACCCGGGCCAACCAACCTAAAACAACATGACAGAGCTGAACAACACATAACAAGACAGAAATAGGGGAAACGGGGCTAAACTCTCATAACGACCGACCGGGTCATTACATTCTCCCTCTCTTAAAAAACGTTCGTCTTCGAACATGCCAAGAGTTTGTTCCAAAGGCCATCAAACCGCCGAATAAACTTACCTAGCACATATCTGGGGGTGACCCCACGTCACCCTGCCCCGCATAGATTTTATAACACAACACATTCGAATTTATCTTCACCCAACCTAACCCTTAAGCCTTAGAATCCAAATTCCCCTGTCCGAACTTATCTACCAGATCAGAATCACGCATCCACACACCGCATACCCAAAGAACATGAATCTAACACACAAGGGAAATATTTAACATACTTCATTGCAATACGTGAACCCCATCCGAATGCTGGTCCATATTATATCCCTCGCTCCGTCTTGCTCAAAATCAAAAACCACACGAAACCCGATATCAAGTACTCAAAGTGCATTACCATAACCATGGGAAATCGGACGCTACCATGCCACACGAATCTGAAAGAACACAACCAATACGTCCAAATCCTACGATACCCATCTACTTTACCTTACTCAAACTTCGCTATAAGACCACAATCGAACCGCACCATGCGTGCCAAAACCAACAAATCTCCGCTCTCCGAAGCAGGGACGGGTAACCCCTAGATCATCCCAGATCACAGATAAGCCCAATACCACTAACTGACACCCCTCACAATAGCACTACGGAGCCAATCAATCCGACTCGATGAAAAACACATATCCCTACTGGGCCTACTAATGAACCCCAAATCAATCCGGACATACCTAATCGACAAATGACCCTCCGAAGGTCCAAAATGACTGAATCACAACAACATACACTATCATCCAACTAACCTTAGCTACATCTCTACATACCACCACTATGAAGTCGTCTACCCATCCAAGTTTCTAGTTCCCGAACCTTCAAAGCACACAAATCACATATCTGATCTCAACTTCGTCGCCTAAATGTCTAATACTCTTCTAATACGCGATCACGCCACAAGGAACTACCCCTACAACTCGTAGGTGTTACAAGGCCATATTTGAATACTCGCAGCCGAACAACAAGGAGAGTGTCGCCTCATCAATGAGGTACCCATAAATCAAGACACAAAGCATCTTCTGAAACTTACACCTTCATCAAGCTATACCTAAAATTAACATCATCTATATGATCATCTGAGCTCGTCCGTGCTAACTAAGAATTTAGGATTTTCCCCTTTTAAATCACATCGAAATCGACCATACTGAGCCACAACAAATCCACTCGGGTCTCCAGACCCCCATAGACACCACACATGACTGGCACAAACGCGGTCCGTAATAATAGTATCACCTCCCGGGCGGACACATGAACAGATGTAACTAAAGACTCACGGGTCATATCTAGAGAATGGGCAAAATATGATGAACATATGAATATGAAGGACCGGAATCAAATAAAAACTAAAGCATCTCGTGACAGATTACCTGGGATCACGGCATCTGAAGTCATAGCATCTGGTCTGGCTGAAAGTGCATAAAATTGGCCTGACCACCACCAGATCGACCTCCCCCTCTAGGGCGACCCCTAGCGGCCTGACCCCCACCCCTAGCTGCCTGGGCGGGTAGTGCAGTAACTGGGACTGAAGTCGCGAGCTGGCTCCTCTGCTAATAATTCCCTCTCGTAAGACGGAGACAAAACCTCTTAATATGACATGCATCTTCACACTCGAAGCAACTCCTCTCGAAGAATGGCACTAGGGAATGAAGGGAACCCCTAGCACCAGGATAACCACTAGAAGAACCAGGCATAGATCAACCCTGAACCGATGGTGCACAAGATGAACTCTGAGCTGGTAGAGCACTGAATGATGGGTCCCCCTGATACGAACTGTGAGGATCATGACCATCTGATCCACCACGATAACCCGAGCGACCTGGCTGAGCCTTCCTGAATGGATGGCCTTTGTCGTGCTGAAGCTGTCCTCCTGAAGGAACACCACCAAAACTACCAAATCCTCGAGGCCTTTTGGCCTCTCTCTAATCCCACTCCTGGCGACGGGCTGACTCAATCTCTCGGGAAATATCAATAACCTGCTCAAAAGTAGCACCCAACACTCTCTCTCTAGTCATAAGAATTGGAAGTTGATATGTGAGGTCATCCACGAACCTTCTGATCCTAACTCTGTCTGTAGGGACCAGCCTAAATAGCATGACGGGCAAGCTCTAAAAAACTCATCTCGTACTGCAACATTGACATATCACCCTGACGCAGCTGCTCAAACTGCCAGCGCAGCTCCTCTCTGCGGGACTGTGGAACATAATTCTCTAAGAAGAGAGTGGAAAATTGCTACCAAGTAAGGGGTGCAGCACCAATAGGCCTACGCCTCTCATAAGCCCCCCAATTAGTGAAGGCATCTCCCAAAAACTGGAAAGCAGTAAACGAGACCCCACGGGTATCCAATATCCCTGATGTACGAAGCATCCTCTGACACTTGTCTAAGAAACCCTAGGCATCCTCGCCCTTAGTACCACTGAAAGTCAGAGGCTGAAGTCTACCAAACCTCTCCAACCTGCGTTGCTCGTCATCTAGCATAACGGGAATCACAAAATCCTGCGACTGGGACCTGATATAGAATAGCTGGAGGGTCCATAGGTACTGCCCCGGCCGCTGTGCGGGCTAGACTCTTCCCTCTACTACGGCCTCGACCGCGGCCTCGGCCTCTCACAGGCCCAACTGGTGGCTGATCATCCTGATCGTTAGTACGTGTCCTCACCATCTGTGGGAGAATAAAATAATCGAAATTTATTTACCAGAATCGACAAATTTGCATGACAATAATTCAAGAATGTGAGATTTTCCTAAGGGTTCTGCAGCCTCTCGAAGATAATTACAGACGTCTCTGTACCGATCCGCAAGACTCTACTAAACCTGCTCATGACTGGTGAGTCCTATGTAACCTAGGGCTTTGATACCAACTGTCATGACCCAAAAACCGACCCGGCCGTGATGGCGCCTATCGTGATACTAGGCTAGCCAATTCACTATGCATAACATAAGAAACCTTTCGTTGATTCAATACTAATCAGGATTTCATAAATCTTCCATTTTAGCATTTCAAAACAAATATAGTTAGGTAAAACGTTTAAATACAGCCCCAAAACCCGGAGTCATCAGTCATGAGCAACTAAAAGGAAATAGAAAATCAGGTACTATTCTCTTAATACAACAAGTCTGAGAATAAACAAAATGACTAAATAGGAAGTAGAAAGGCAAGGCTACGGACGCCGTGCAACTACCTTGCAATCTCCGAAGTGCTCCAAAAAGAGTAAACCATCTCTCACTCAGTCCTGGCACATGAATCTGCACACAAGGTGCAGGGAGTAATGTGAGTACACCAACTCAGTAAGTAACAAGCCCAACATGTGGACTGAGAGGTAGTGACGAACTAAACCTCCATATTTGTGACAGAATAAATGTACAGAAATTTAGGCATGCTTTCAGTTAACTAGACAGCTCAAAGTGATAAGATAAACACAGTTCCAAACAGTTTAACATATATACCTCGACATATTCTAAATGCCAATGCATTAACAGTATTAAATTCACAGTGTTCTCCCACTCTCAAATACTCATCCACTCAGTATTGTATATGGCTCGCATGGCCCAGGGAAGATCCATCCCAGAATATATGCACATCAGACAGAAGTCACTCAGTACAGAGGAAGGCCGATCCAGCCCTAAGGAGAAGATCCATCTCCAGTTAATGATACACCTCACAACCACCCGGTATTGTATATGGCTCAACGGCCTAGGGAAGATCCATCCAAGAATACGTATACACGTCACTGACCTCAGTCGCTCAGTGCCGATGGAAACAGGCCAATCCAGCCTCAAGGAGAAGATCCATCTCCAAGCATAAACGCTTTAGACAAGATCCATGTCCAGGGAAGATCCATCCCTCAAATATCACTGCGCTCACTGGGGGTGTGTTATAGACTCCGGAGGGGCTCCTACAGCCCAAGCGCTAACATAAGCCAGATCCAGGCATAATCAATATAATATGTTGCGGCGTGCAGTCTGATCCCATATCTGTCACTCAACATCATTCTCTCGACCTCACTCAGTCATCACACTCCAGTCTCGCTTACATGGTCTCACAATGCACGAACTAGCTTAAATCAATGACATAACATGTAAAACAACAATTACCGAGATTGAGACATGATATGATATGCAATGAGAGGACTGAGTATATAATATCAATGAAACACATGAGATGACAGCAATAAATGACCACTCGGGTCTCAGCAATATCGATGTGAGGTCTAAACATAATGTCTTGCATGATTTCTAGCTTGGTTTGCATTAAGACGACCGCTCGGGTCTCAACAGGAACGGCGTAAATCCTTAACATAATATCTAGCATGATTTCCAACATGTTTACTTTTATCACACTCATAGAAGCACAAATATCAACAAGAAAGAACTACAAAACGCTTCCATAGAATGAACCAGGTCACAAGTATCATGGTGCACGTCCTCACGCCCGTCACTTGGCATGTGCCTCACCCAATTCTAATCACATAACACGTAGTTTGGGGTTTTGAACCCTCAGAACCTAGTTTGGAAGCGTTACTTACCTCAATCAAGCCAAAACTCTACTCTGAAATGCTCTTGCCGCTCGACTCGGCCACAAATCGCCCTGAATCTAACCAAAATCTGTATTATATCATTAATATATGCCAAATGAGCGAGGCCCACATCAAAATTATCAAATTACATCACAAATCCCGAATTTGGTCAAACCCGACCCCCGGGCCCACGTCTCGGAATTCGATAAAAATTACAAAACTGGGATCCTTATTCACTCACGAGTCTACCCATATCAAATTCCCCGAAATCCGACATCAAATGGCCATTCAAATCCCCAAAAGAATTTTAAAAATTTCTTCCATTTTCTCCAAATTTTCACCCCAATTTCCCAAATTAAATGATAAAATTCAAGACATAATCATGGAATTAAACCAAATTTGAGTGAAGAACACTTACCCCAATCACTCTATTGAAAATACCCTCCAAATTCGCCTTCTCCTGAGCTCTCTAATGAATTTTTGGTGTTATGAGCTAAAACCCTCATTTTTAGAACTTAAACATTCTGCCCAGTCTTTTCTTCAATGTGATCGCGTCAATTCCCACGCGATCGTGAAGCTCAAATAACACTTCCCCTAATTAACCTTACACGATCCCATACCAGCCCACGTGTTCGTGATTCAATGCCACACAACCCCACGCGTTTGCATCCTCCCTCACGCGTTCGGGTAGAGCAAACGACTCAACCTTCACTCGCTCCCTTTTCTTCTACGCGAACGTGACAGTGACCACGCGTTCGCAAAGAACAATGTCACACCCATACGCGATAGTGGCCAACCTTGTGCGATCGCATATCACAAAATAACGCATCTCCCTGCTAAGCATACGTGATCGCGAACACTCTCATGCGATCGCATAGAAGGAACCAGAAGCATTCACACCAGAAAATTTGCGAACCTTTAAGTCCAAGAATTGGTCTGTTAACCAACCGAAACACAACTGAGGCCCTCGAGACCTCAACCAAACATGCCAACACATCTCATAACCTCATTCAAACTTATTTGAGCCTTCGAACCACTCAAAACAACACTGAAACACCAAATCTACCTCGGACTCAAGCCTAAGAACTTAGAAACTTCTAAATTCCACAAACAACGTCGAAACCTATCAAATCGCCTACGAATGACCTGAAATTTTGCACACGTCACAAATGACGCTACAGACTTACTCCAATTTCCGAAATTCCATTCTGACCCCGATCACTAATTTTCCACTGCCGACCGAAAATTGCCAAAAAAATCCAATTTCGCCAATTCATTCCTAATTCTACCATGCATCTCCTAATAACATTCAGAACAAACTCCTAAGTTCCAATTCACCTAACGAAGCTATCCAAGCCAAAAAAACCACATTCCAAGATTGTTTATCTATAAGTCAACTTCCAGTTGACTTTTCCAACTAATTCACCAACTTAGGAGACTAAGTGTCTCACTTCTCTCCACAACCGCTCCGAACCCAAAAACCTAACACAACCTGATAAAGCTAAACAACACATAACAAGACAGAAAATAGGGGAAACGGGGCTAAACTCTCGGAATGACCGGCCGGGTTGTTACAGGATCCAAGAGCAATTCTATTATTGTTATCACTAGTTATATTGAATCTGCATCCAAGACCACCAAGTCTCTCTCTATGACCTAGAATATTGAGTAGTCCATATATTACGAAGTTTTCTCTAAAGTTGTCTTTTCCTTATGGTGATGTTTCTCTTATAGTCTATGAAGTTGTCTACCCCTTATGTGATATTTTTATTGATCTTATTATATTTTGGTGATGTTATGAAATCACATATTAATGGAACTATATTATTATGTCTTTGAATTTTATTTTTTTACCTTAAAGGATCGTTTGATGCATGTTAACAAAACAGTCCAATTACCTTCAAAAATACAATTGTTCGTCTGATGCCTAATGTAATGAAAGAACTAAAAATAGCATTTGTACAAATTAATTAATTCCACTAAAGGTGTTCAATTTTTTATCAAATTAAGAAAGCACATTAAATTTTTGACACCAACCTTGGATAATAGGCAAAATGTATTGTCTTTCGGAGAAATATGTAAGAAACTTGAAGATAGTTGAGAAGAGAAGAAGTACTTATGAAGCAAACTTCACAAGTTCTTTTCAAAAGAAGAAAGTTTTGAGAGATGAATCAAACTTATGGAAATGAAAGTTTGGTATAAGTATAAATGTGGAAAGTTCATCTAACATTCCAGGCAATATCTAAAATCTGATGAATATCAGGGATCAATGTAGTAAAGTTTAAAAAAAGGTGCAAAATGAATCGAACACTTATAACTACTTCACATCTAGTGAGTAGATGATAATACTTGACACTTAGAACTAAACTTTTCAATTAACATCCAACAATATAGACAAAATATTCAGTTCATAAGGGGATAAATAGTTTTATTAATGATCAAACTGAATAATTTTCTAATATTTTCATCCCTACAAACATTCCAGCTAACAACACAGATAAAAAACACTTGTTCCATTGTCACCTTCAATCCTTACACCACTTTCATCTACAAACAAACTTGGAGATGGTTCTTCACTGTTAGCATTTTTTTCTTGGAATTCATTGAATGCTGCTATATCTTCATCAAACGATTTGAAAGCATGAAAGATGCTTCCTTTGAAACCTATAACCATAGAAGCACACTCGCACCAAGAGTTGTATAATCCGGGCCTCTTATTACGAAATACCACATACAATTTTGATGCCAATATATTCTCATCTTGACAAATTTTTCTGAACTCATTGAACGATGTTATGGCTGCATCATATGATTTGAAAGTCTGGAAGATGCTACCCTTGACACCAGTAACTATAGGAGCACACTGACATCAAAAGTTGTATAATCTAGCCTCTTACCACGAAATACAACATAGACTTTCGAAGCATTATTCCTCTTCTCGTCCCCTATTCCTTAATCTAAACTCTTAACACTAAAAGAAAGATAATAGATGAAGAAGGAGAAAATAAAGATAGAAAAGAAATGGGGGCTGAAAAAGCTTCTTAGGTGCAGCACTATATATTTAAGAGTTTCGGGTTAGAATGTGACCAATGCAAAATGAGTATAGTAGTTTAAATGTATACTTATTTCCTATGGTGTACTATTTGTATATTTCGTTTGATATAGTATGTGTATATGTGCATTGAGTGCTTAATGGAAAAGGATGTAGTCATGCATGTGTATATGTGAAAGAGGCCTTGGTAAGGTAATACAATTAAGGCAATTAAAATAATGAGAGAGTTGTTTAAAAATTTTGAATTGAAATAAAAATCTGATAAGGGTAGATATGGAAAAGGAAATTGCCAAATTATCCATTATGCCCTAAATAAAACGTGCGAAGTTACACAATGTCCTCATTCGGGATACTTGGGTCATTATTAGTGTAGCCAAATATATTTTCCGAACTTGAATACTCAAGCTCTTCTAGATATGTTTTCTCGAAATTTTTTGCTTTTATTAGAGTGGTATTAGAGCTCCATTCTGAAGATTACATATAGAATAGTTTTTTTTACGATTAATCGTATTTATTTATTTAATAGTTAAATTAAAATTTACCGTCATGAAATCCCTTGAGGACTTACAAAGAGAAACAATGAGAATCAAACTCACACGTATTGTCAAGGAAACTTACTCCCACGGTATTTATTACTAAACGACAACTTTTAGCAGTATGCTAAAGTATTTCGAGTTTGAGCTGAACTCGAGGGCACTCATTTTATAAAAATTTTGAAGTTGGAATAGACTCCCTGCTTTACTTCATATTTTAAATAATATATGATGAGGGAAAACATAAAGAAATAGAAAAGCAGATAGAATGCAACACTTTGACCCATTTCTTGAAATTTAGGAGGTTTCAAGGAATTGAAGAACAGACATTAAAATGTAGGAGTGTCTTTTTTACTTTATTGCGCGCTGGATCCTCTTGAATCTCAAGTGAATGTTTCACTCACAAAGTAACTTGTGAACATAATGGAAATCCATGAACTTAAATCATTTTCACTCACTTCTCTTTTGATAATTTTACCACTTTGAAATTAAATATAATATCCTTTTTTTCCACTTTCAAACTTTTTACATCATTAGGAATATCATTATAATCCTCCTGCATGGTGGGGTCAGCGTAGGGAGATTATTATTATATAATCGTAGTTTTAGATCTTGTCAACATGGTGTGCCAACAGTAGTTAGAGGGTTTGGATACCTCATCAGAAGGCCAAAGATTTTCTAATATAAGTAACTAATTCGTTGAGGGTAGCAAATACATTTATTCTACTTGAAGTGCTAAAACAACTATATTTCAAAATTTTCGTTCAAAATTGCTAGATTGTGTTGGGCTATACTCTTAATATAGTGTGATATTGTTCGTTTTAGGTCAAGACGCATAATTTTTCTCAAAAAACCTCACATCATTAAGAGATCCTTACACCTTATATGGAGACTTCTAATATTTTTAGCTCCTAATTGGGTCTTTGTTCGTACACCTAACAATTTCCCCTCGAACTAAGTTCCACGCGTGGTCCACTACCACGATCCACGGGTCTCCCCTCAAACCAATTCCACATGGTCAATTACCACTATTCACGGGTCAATTTTCAATATTAATTGTGTGTCACCCACTTGTTAGAGTATTTACGGCAACTGAAGCCCGCAAATAGCTTCTTTTTTATGTGGGAGTCTCCAAGCTCGTAAGGGTAAGCAAATCGAGTCCTGTTTCATCACTCTGTCATCACCATACTCGTTTCACTGAACATGGGCTTTGATACCAGTCATTGGGCTAAAACGATACAATGATACTCTTAACATGGTGTGATATTATCCGTATTGGGCCAAACCAGTACGATTTTTCTGACAAGACCTCATATCGTTAAGAGATCCCTACATCCTATACGTATGCATTATTGATATAGAACTTTGTTATCACATAACAGATTGTTTAGCTTGTTGTGTTGAGCTCAGCAGTATATATTCTGATAGATTTCCCAAAATAATGTCAATAAAAATCCGTACAAGTAACATTTTTCTCTTTCCTTAATTAATTTCCTTTGAGGGGTTGGGGTGTTTCTCTTGAACAATCTCAATTGCTTTGTGGTTTTGTTTTAGCTGCATGCAGACATAAGAATGCATATTCGTTTGACATTTTGAACCAGCGGCGGAGCCAAGATTTTTATTAAAGAAAGTTAAAATTTAATAAAATAAATTCATCAAGAAATCAAGAGATGTCATTATATAATATATATATATATATATATATATATATATTTTAATTATCGAGCTAAACAGTATAATTTTCCGATAAAGTGATATTATTGTGGCTCCGCAACTGTTTGAACCCCACTAATCATATAAATTATACCACAATTGTCAATAAACGTGTACTGCATTTTTCCTTTTTCCCTTCCTTTGTAATCAGTGTTGCCAAACGATGGATAAATAAATAGAATGATAAACGTGAGAAAAAGAATGAAGACACTTTCAGCCAATTTGTTTTGTTTTTCTTTTGTTTTGCAATAATCTTAAATTTTTCCTTTAGGGCATGCTTTTTCCACTCCTACTAGTTGTTTAGTTTTTTTTTTTTTTTTTTTAATGTAGACGGCTAGGGAAAAAACTGCAGTTTGAAAATGACTTGGTCATGATTTAGGAGTTCAATTAACTATATATTTTTAGTCTATGTGAGTGCTTTTGCTTGTACACTTATTGTATAAACTATAAAGTTTGAGGTCATTACATTATTTGATGGAGACAACAGGATTTCCTTAATACAACTTAATTTCATCAAATTTATATGAGTAGTGAACAGGAGGAGGCAAAAGCCAAAATACGAGTTTGATGAACCAGTAATTTTTGTTATATCAGTATATTTGTGTAAAAATTTATAAATATGTATAAATATTAAGTTTAGAATTTAATCATTAATATTTGAAGTCGTTATTTTAAAATTTAAAACCCATAAATTTGAAATTCTAACTTTGTCTCTGTAAGTGAACAACTCAATTTTTAGTTGATTGTTGACCAATGGAAACAATTGCAGTGAATAACTCCGCTAAGTTAAAGTAATTGAGTTGAGTTAAGGATCACGATAAAGGTAAAGAAAAAAAAAGATATGAGGCTCAATAATAAATTAATGGTGTTTAATCCTCTTAGATAGAGGTGAGCAGATCAAGTGGATTGATCCTGAATTCCTGACAACACCATGTCCTGAAGTATATAATATTGTCTTAATTAGTATGAGCAACCACTAAGATCCATTTTCTTGAGACTCACAACAATTTATATGAAATTATTTGAATAGAATGGATTTATTTATTTATTTTTTGTTTAAGCTTGTAGCCTTTTACGTTCTTCGAAGTTGCATATATTGTCCAGATATAGTAATAGTGTATGGGGTAAAATTGGTCCATACATGTGGTCGAATGGTAGCATAATATGTTGAACTGAAGGTAAGAAGAAGTCAAGTCAGACAACGACCAATACCATATACAATAAATGTAATCGACACCGGATAAATCCCGAAGGGCGCATCTTTAATGGGAAGAGATCAAGGGTTTGCCATCGGATAGCATTTAATAAGGGAATATTTTCTAACGTTAAATGATCGCGTTGCAGAGAATATTTGTATTCATGGTCTGCCGTTACATATTCATCAATGACTATTTTATTATTATTTAAAAGTAACTTGATCCTAGGATCTTGTTTCCGTAGGTAAAACTATAAATAGAAGGCTCAACAGCTATCGTAACGACACGAAATTCTTTACATATATTGTATTTTACTTTTGCTCGCAATTAAATTTTAATTGCTCTTATCATTGCTTTCACTTTTGTCCTCGAAGGCATTGCGCTCGGAGCCAGGCTTGTCATCTTCTTCAATTTCAATCGCTAAATCTGATTTTTAATCATATTTCTTTATCATTTTGTGGAACAAATCAAAACATTGTCTATAAACCACGTAACAAATTTAACTTTACTATTTTACGGGTAAACGGTTTAGCGCCCACCGTGGGGCTTAGACAGTTGCGTAATTGCTTTGGTCCTTACGTTTATTACAAACATGTTTTGATTAGTTCCTTAGCAACAAAAAAAAAAGGATATGGCAGTTAATAATGTCAACATCACGCACAACGTAGAGGGGCACAAAGAATTGTCCCAACATGATGATTCAATTAGCGACACCTGTAACAAAGGTGATGAAACAACCTCGGTTCGTGAAGGACGGTACCCTCAGTATGTGCGGGAGCAACTTCCCAATGATGCGGGGGAGGAATATGTTGTGGAAACAGTAAAGATCTTAAGAGAACAGCAAAAAGCAATCATGAAACACCTCTAAAAGAAGAATCGGGGTGATGACGGAGTTGAAACAAGCTTTGTCAGGCTCCTCCAGTAACACAAATGAAAGGGGCCCTGCTCCTCCCAGTGCTCCTACAAACCAAGCGGCTTAGAGGGTCGACAACCACACCCCAAGAGGCGAGGATGGCTTCGACGAAGTCGGAGGGACCCGTAGCGGATCTGGAAACAACAACAGGAATGATCCCTTCAAAACTGATCTCATGAGGTTTGTGAGAAAAATGAAAGAACGAATGGATCAAAATGCAAAAGAGTTTCACGCTCGGATGGATCGGATTTTCGGCTTACCATCAATACCAAAAGACCCAGATTCGAAAAAATACACATAATTTTTGTTGAAACCGAGCGCAACACCAGAGTTAATTCTGAAAAAGTTCAAAATGTCGGACATACCAAAATACGATGGGACTTCGGACCCACAGGAGAACATGACAACCTATACCACGGCTGTGAAAGGGATGATTTGGAAAATTATGAGATTAAATTGGTCTTTTTCAAGAAGTTTGGTGAAATCCTCACAAAGGGGGCTCTGACATGGTATTATTCACTCTTACCCGAGCATTCAATTGACTCTTTGATATGCTTGCAGATTCATTCATTAAGGCTCATGCCGAGGCAAGGAAGGTCCAAGCCAAGAATGCAGACATATTCAGAATTGCACAAAGTGAGTCTGAATTGCTGTGAGAATTATTGATCTGGTTCCGAAAAGAGAAGATGTTGTTACCGTTGTACCAGATGAGTGGGCAGCGGAGCCGTTCACAAAGAGTTTGAATCTACGAAGCTCTGACGCCTCCCAAAAGTTGAAGGAAAGCCTCCTCGAATTCCAAGCAACCACATGGGTGGATGTCCATAACTGTTATGAGTCAAAAATAAGGATAGGGGACGATCATCTTGGGTTCCCGGTATCAACTAAGGGATGCCATCGAGACAAAAACCAGGATAAAGTTAAAAGCGACTTTGATGCAGATCGGCGGTCTTCTAAAGGTCATATTTTTCGTATGAAAGAACCAAAGGTCAGAACAACAAAGGATTTCGGTCTTCGGATAGGTTTTCTCCTGATATAAGAATCGATTGGGGACGTAGTAGCTGATCATTACAATAGAAGGAGATACCAGGGGCCCGAGACCCCCTACATCCTAGGTTATCAGATTACAACGTCAACATCGACTTATGAGAGTTGGTATCAGTGATGATTAACATCAAAGAATCATGGTTCCCAAAGCCAATTTAGTTTAATCCTAGCCAGAGGGATCCCAATTTGTGGTGTGAATATCATGGGACTCACGGCCATAGAACTAGGGATTGTCGGCATCTACGTGAAGATGTCACGACATTGTTAAAGAATGGCCATGATAATAGGCTGAATTCACATAGTTTAGCGTATATTTATACTCTAACTTAATGATGTTTCACGGTCTTAAGTGTGTTAAATGATGATAAATTGGCTCTAATGGTGATTTTTGTGTTTCACAGGAGTATAATAAGCTATTGAGGACTTATGACGGTGATCCGGGCGAATTTGAAGAATAACAGGCCATGGGGTAATTTCGAGGTGATATGAAGGTTGGAGATTTAACGAGTCAGTGAAGAACCCCATTAACGCGGGCTGTAGCGCGACCTTAGCACGCCCGCGCTAGTCCAGCTTTCCGGAGGCAGGTGTATAACCCAACTAGTGCGGGCATTAGCGCGTGACTAGCGCGCCCGCGCTAGTCTAGACGGGAAAAATAATTCGAAAGGGGTATTTTTGAAAGTTCAGGGCCAATCCACTTAACCTATAAAAGTTTCAATTCGCCCAAAGGAGTAGATAATCAATGTTTAGAGTTTAGAACAAGAAAAGGAAGGGCAAGAGGCAAGAGGCAAGGAGGCAATTGAGCATCAATCCATATCTCCTTCTTTTGTGCTTTTACCTTTGCTTATGAATTCTTTTGTAGTTTTTATCATTATTATGAGTAGCTAACTTTTCTAATCTAAGGTTTTGGTGGAACCTTTTGGGGGATGACTTTTTATTGTGATATTAATATAGTTTTGGTTAGTTGTTAATCTCTATTTGTTCAACTACCTTCTTGTTGTAGTTGATTGAAGGACCCTCAATTAGTTGTGCCTATTTATTATGTATCTACTTGAGAGAGAGTGCATATTTAGGTAGTTGTTTGAACAACACCACTCCCGGAGTATAGGCGAAAGTCATAACCGGGGGTTTAGAGGTTGGATTAGAGATAACAATACCTCGGGTGCAATCTAAAGTGAACTGTAATGCAATCTATCTAGCGTAACTTGACAGAGTACGTTTAGTAAATTATCATAATTACTTGAGAGAGATTTATGGTAGCTGTAGTGTTCATAATTGATAGAGACAACTAAATCAAAACTATAGGAAGTTCACCAACGAGGGAAACCATAACCTTAGACCTTTAATCCAACTGTTTACATCGTATTGTTAGTTGATCTTAAGTTTATTATTTCGTTTCAGATGTAGTAGTAGAAACAACACAAAGTGATATACACAACGTTTGAGAAAGTTGACTATTGAGAATCTAGTAATCTAAAGACGACATTTTATACGTTAATTCTCTGTGGGATTCGACTCTGGGAAAAATACCCGGATTATATTTGCAACGCCCGCTTAGTCTTTTAATAGACATAGTTGAGCATGATCAAATTTTGGCGCCATTGCCGAGGAGTTAACGGTATTATCAAGTGTAGTTGAAGGAAAATTCTTAAGTGTAGTCGATTTTCTTTGATTTCATACATATATTGTAGCTGTAGGTGTACATAGTTCTAGGTTTCAAGTTTGAGTTTTTTTAGTATTTGATTTTTATTTTCCTTATTTTAGTTGTATTTGTTAATTTGAAAAACATGGAATCATGGAATTATGAGAGTTTGGATGTTGGTAATTCTACTTTTGATCCTCGTTATGCATATTATGGAGGAAACCACCCAATGCAAAATTATCAAAATATTCCCGAGAGCGAGTTAGGTGCACCAACTCAATCGTATGTATGGAATGTGTGTGATATGTGTGGTGGTCAAGATGGTCACTTTCATGGTTGTGCTTATATTTCTTATCTTCCCCCAACCCCTTACTTTGATGGTTCTTCTTTTTCTTGTGAAGTTAATAGGAACAAAGAACCCAACTATGAGGACCTAAAAGAGATCGAGGATATGCTAAAGTGTCTTACGGAACAATATGATGAGATACAACTACGGGTACAAAGGCAAGAGGCAAATATTCACAACTTGGAGGCTCAAGCGAACAAAGTAATTGAACCATGTAAAGCGCAACAAGTTGACATTGTGGATAGTAGCCAATATGAGTAGGAATTGGCTGCATAAATTGCCATTATAATGGAGGATTTAAAAAAATACGAGGATGAGCTAGAGTAGAAGGCCAGAGTAGAAAACCAACAATCAATCGAACTAGATTTTGAGGATGCCAATGTCATAGAAGAGATACTAGAGTCAACCAAGGATATTGGGGATACATATTTAGTTGACTCTAGTGTCATTAGTGTTAAGGATGTTGATAATCCCAATGTTTATGTAGTTGAGTGCATTGGTCAACACTCCAAGCACTTTTCCACATTGTGTTTGGATGATGATATGGAAATAGAGCCGTCCGAGCCACTTGAGGAGTCAAGGATAAGGAACAAGATGCCTACATTCTAGAATTCTTCGTGCCAGAAAGTCGGAAACACACATCTCATCCAAAGTCCAAGAAGTGCAGAATACTACATTATTTTATTGGGCCAGTCAGATTCGTTCTACCACCCCAGGAGCATGATCACATAGCAGAATCAAAACTTGGGGTCCAATTCATAAGTTCGAAGTGAAGGCAGAAAGTGATTGACGTCGTGCCGCGAAGTTAAATCAAGCGCTTGTTGGGAGGCAACCAAGCTTTACTGCTTTCTTTTTTTAATTATTATTATTATTTTATTATATTATTTTTGTAGTGTCGATTTTTTGATTTTTTTTAGGAGCATGGAACGCAAATCCACTGGAAGGATGCAAAATCAAACCAGATGGTTGGAACTAAGTGTGAGGTACCCGCACGAAGGACCAGGCCTGGAGAAGTATGAGTACCCCATGAGATGCTATTGCTTCGGCCTTTGGCCTACCAGGGAGCTTCTTTTACCCTCTTGTATGTATGGGTGTGCGTTGGGGACAATGAACAATTTTAAGTGTGGAGTGAGGAGATTGTCTGGGTGACTTTCTATGTTATTTTAGTTGTGTTAGTTTACTTGAATAATTTTTTTTAAGAAAATATTGGACTTTTCCCGACGATGGATCTATTAGACAATTTTCTTGAGGGATTTAAGTCTAAAAAAACACCAAAAAGATTTTTTATTTTTTATTTTTTAGGTAGTGTAGTAACTCCCCCTTGATTTTTCTTTTGACCGCGTTCTTTTTCAAGGGTTTAGCTTGAACCGGGTATAGCTAGCTTCTTCTTTTATTTTTAGTTGTTAGGAATCCTTTGGGCAAGGTGCTGAATGATAAAATGCATACCTTGGTGTGTACACCCAAACACCAAAGAACCTAGAGTGTGACGCTTAGGCTCATTGGTTGACTCTTGTAGAATGCCTTAATTTTGCATACTGTAACAGACTTGATTGCTCAATGGAGTGTCTTGAGGAACCAATTTGGAGTGAATTATGTGTCATGTGTGTGTAAGGTATTTTACATTGTACTCTATGTCCACATTTGATACCTAGAACTTGCCCCGTGTGTTTGCAAAGCGAAATAGTAGTTTGTTCAGTCTTAGAAGTGATATAGGCATTTCTTCGTTAAGCCAGACATAAATATGTATCCACCTTATTGCAATTCACCATAGTAACCCCTTTGAGCTTATAAGCCTGTTTTGTTGGCAACCACATTACAAACCATACCCAATTTTTTGAATAGCCTGACTGTTTGAACCCTATACCTCCTATAAGCACTTGAATTGTAGAGAACATGTAAAAGTCTAAGTGTGGGGTGGTGGTCTGGTTTTTGAGTGGAATCAACAAAATAGGAAGATGGTGTGAAGCATAAAAGAACGAACACCGATGAAAAAATAAATAAATAAATAAATACAGGAAGAAAGAAGGACAATGAATAAATACAGTCCTTGATGGGTGGTGAGTTGAAGAAAAAATGCACCTAATGAAATGTTGGGGGTAAATTAAAAAGGGTGGTGGAAATTTGGCCAAACATAAGAATGGGCTGAAAGCTACAGTAGTTGTATTAAAAGTGCTTAGGGAGGTTAGTCACTATATCTAAAGATATCCTACTCGTCCCTTAGCCTACACTACAACCAAATGAAGACCTAATTGATCTTAGACTGAATGGATTCGATTAGTAGGGTATTACACTACGGGTAAGCCTATGGTGTATTTTTGTGGCATATGAATGTTCTTTTTGAGAGTGAGTGAATTCTTTCGATTTAAAGTTCCTTTTGCTCTTACTATTATATTTTGTGGAACTACTCTCAATTGTGTGAAGTGATGGAACGTGCTTTATGAAAAAGAGGTAAGTCTTGACCTCCTTGTAGAGTATCTCGAGGAAGTAAGAGTATGGCTTGGCATTTGAGAGTCGCCGCTTGAGGCATAGATGTTACACTGCTAGGTTTAATGCTTGTAAAATGTTGTGGTGTGACACCGTAGGGAAGTGTTTTATGCAAAGAAACCTTGTAGGATGTAGTGGATTGCTCGAGGACTAACAATGATTTAAGTGTGGGGTGTTGATAATAGGTTGAATTCACATAGTTTAGCGTATATTTATATTCTAACTTAATGATGCTTCACGGTCTTAAGTGTGTTAAATGATGATAAATTGGCTCTAATGGCAATTTTGTGTTTCACAGGAGTACAATAAGCTATCGAGGGCTTATGACGGTGATCCGGGCGAAGTTGAAGAATAACAGGCCATGGGGTAATTTCGGGTTGATTTGAAGGCTGGAGAACAACGAGGCAATGAAGAACCCCATTCGAGCAGGCTATAGCGCGACCTTAGTGCACCCACGCAATCCAGATTTCTGGAGGCAGTATATAACCCAACTAGCGCAGGCATTAGCGCGTGACTAGCGCCCCCGTGCTAGTCCAGACGAGAAAAATAATTCGAAAAGGGGTATTTTTGAAAGTTCGGGGCCAATCTACTTCACCTATAAAAGGTTCAATTCGCCCAAAAGAGTATATAATCAAGGTTTAGAGTTTAGAACAACAAAATCAAGGGCAAGAGGCAAGGAGGCAATTGGGCATCAATCCATATCTCCTTCTTTTGTGATTTTACCTTTGCTTATGAATTCTTTTGTAATTTTTATCATTATTATGAGTAGCTAACTTTTCTAATCTAAGGTTTTGGTGGAACCCGTTGAGAGCTGAATTTATTGTAATATTAATATAGTTTTGGTTGATTGTTAATCTCTATTTGTTCAACTACGTTCTTGTTGTAGTTGATTGAAGGGCCCTCAATTAGCTGTGCCTATTTATTATGTATCTACTTGAGAGAGATTGAATATTTAGGTAGTTGTTTAAACAACACCACTCCCGGAGTATAGGCGAAAGTCATAACCGAGGGTTTAGAGGTTGGATTAGAGATAACGATACTTCNGTGTTCATGATTGATAGAGACAACTAAATCAAAACTATAGGAAGTATACAAGAAGGAAGTTCACCAATGGGGGAAACCATAACCTTAGACCTTTAATCCAATTTTTTACATCTTATTGTTAGTTAGTCTTAAGTTTATTATTTCTGTTCAGCTGTAGTAGTAGAAAAAACACAAAGTGATATACAAAACGTTTGAGAAAGTTGACTATTGAGAATCTAGTAATCTAAAGACGACATTTGATACGTTAATTCCCTGTGGGATTCGACTCTGAGCAAAATACCCGGATTATATTTGCAACGCCCGCTTAGTCTTTTAATAGACATAGTTGAGAGTGATTATTCCATCTCAGTGAATTCTTAAGTGACCGAGCCAAGAACAACTATGGTCGAAGCCGGGACAATGTCGAGCCCTCGAAGGTAGCGGAGGGCTCTCCTCGGTTGACTATAAACATGATTTTTAGAGGGAATGAATTTAATGGTGTGACCTTATCAGCGGTCATAGAAACAAAGATATCAATGATTCACAACAAGAGACTCTGGGAGGTCGCGGAAGATTATATCACCTTCACGGAGGAAGATGCTGATGGACTCCTCCTACCACTCGGCGATGCTTTTGTAATCTCTATCAATGTTTTAGATTTCAATATTAAACGTGTTTTGGTTGACCCAGGAAGCTCATCCAACTTCATCTAATGGAGAGTGCTGGAGCAAGCAAAGCTGACTGAAAGCATCATTCCGACAACAAAACTCTTAGTCGAATTCAACTTGACAAGATAATTGTCAAAGGATTGACCAAAACAACTCTATTTGAAGTGGTAGACGGTGATATGGATTATAATTTAATCCTCGAAAGGTTGTGGATACACAAGATGAAGGTTGTGCCATCAACGTATCATCAACTGTAGAAATTACCAACCCCAAAAGGAATCAAGCAGATAAGAGGAGATCAACTGGATGTAAGGGATATGAATGCGGTAACTATTTCCAGCAGCAAGGGGAAGGAGCCCACCAAATAGCAATTACAGGAACCAATGCCATCTACCTTTCCGAACGAAGACGATAAAGGTGGGGAGTCGTCGGAATCCCACCAGGTGCCAAGATATTTTCAGGTAACAGAGGAGAAACACGCGACCAAGTCCACTGTAGAAGAACTTGAGTAATTGGCCCTATTTGAAGAGTTTTGGAAAGAAAGTTTCACTTGGGAACAGGAATCAATACCAAACTCATGCTAGAATTTATAATTTTTCTTAAAATTAACGAAGATTTCTTTGCATGGTAACACTCGGATATGAAAAGTATCCGCTTAGAAGTGTATGTGCACAAGCTAAGCCTAGATTCGAATTTCCCATCGGTAAGGTAAAAGAAACGCCTGATAGCAGAGGTTAGGAACATGTTTGTTAAAGATGCAATAACCTGATTACTCAATAATGATTCAATCTGAGAGGTAAAATATTCAAAATGGATAGCCAATGTAGTTATAGTACCAAAAAAGAACAAGAAGTTTAGAAAGTTCGCAGATTATAAGGATTTAAATAAGGCGTGCCTGAAAGACTCGTTTCCATTGCCAAACATTGATCAAATGATTAATTCTAAGGTCGGACACGAGTTAATGAGTTTCATTAATTCTTACTCCGGGTACAATAAAATCAAGATGAACCCGAAGGATCAGGAAAAAACTTCTTTCATAACGAACTTTGGCACATATTTCCATAATGTGATGCCATTTGGGCATAAGAACGCCGGAGCCACTTATCGGAGGCTCGTTAATAAAATGTTTGAAAAATAGATAAGCAAAACAATGGAGGTATACATTGATGACATGTTAGTCAAGTCTTAGAATGCATGAGATCATTTGAAACAGCTCCAAGAAACTTCCGATATCTTGAGGAAGCATAACATGAAACTCAACCCAGAAAAATGTGCATTCGGGGTTGGTTCCGGAAAATTCTTGGGGTTCCTGGTCTCGCAAAGAGGGATCAAGGTAAATTTCGACAAAATCAAAGTTATTGAGGACATTCCAGACAAATTGAAAAATTTAAAAGCGGTACAAAGGATGATGGAAGTTTGGTGGCTCTAGGTAGATTCATCCCGAGATCCTCTGAAAAGCACCATCACTTCTTTACACTTCTGAAAAAGAACAATTTCAAACGGTCTCCGGAATGTCAACAGGCCTTGAAAGACCTAAAAAGGTACCTATCAAGCCCCCCGTTACTGTCAAAATCGGTGGAAGACCAGCAGTTTCAATATATTTAGCGGTCTCGGAAGTAACATTAAGTGCTTTTTTAGTTCGAAAGGAAGAACGTATGAAATTTCCTATTTATTACGTTAGCAAACTATTATCAGGAGCGGAAAATCGCTATCTGCACCTCAAAAAGATGGCCTTAGCTCTCGTAGTCGCCTCCCGAAGGATTAGACCTTATTTTTAATGCCTCCCGATAGCCGTCGTGACAACCTTTACCTTATGTAATGTACTTCACAAGCCTGAGTTTTCAGGACGTTTCGCTAAATGGGCATTCAAAATTAGTGAATTCGAAATTGAGTACAAACCCAGGACTGCGATCAAGTCATAAGTTCTGGCCGACTTTGTGGCCGATTTCAGTCCCGGGGTAATGCCCATAGCTGCTAAGGAATCAGTGTTGCTGTCAGAAACGACATTACGGGTTTGAACCTTGTATAGAGCTTCCAACATAAAAAGGTCCGGACTTGGGATAGTTCTAGTCACGCCTTCGGGAGAAACCCTGAGGCAGGCCATTAAGACTGTTCCATCAACTAACAATGAAGCCAAGTATGAGGATTTGGTTACAGGACTTGAGCTAGCCCGGGTACTCGGCCCCGAGGTCATCAAGATATAGTGTGATTCCCAACTGGTAGTAAACCAAGTATACGGAATTTCTTTCACAAAGTAAGAGAGCATGCAACAGTATGTGAACAAGGTTAGGGCATTGCTCACACGATTCAGTGAATGGTTGATCGTACACATTCCAAGAGAAGAAAATATGGAAGCAAATGCATTGGCCAATTTGGGATCATCTACGGAGATAAAAAATCTGACTCTGGTATTGTCGCTCAATTTCTACATTCGGTATTGGATCTAGATGGTTACTGCAAAGTCAATTCAACCAACCTAGTTTTGGACTAGAGGAATGATTTCATCGAATATCTTCGGCATGGAAATTTACCAGAAGAACCGAAGTCGTCCTGGGCACTACGAACCAAAGAAGTTTGTTACTGCCTCATGGATGGGAAATTATATAGAAGATCATACCAAGGACCATTGGTCCAATTTTTGGGAGCCTTGGAGGCGGAGTACGTGGTGAGAGAAATACATGAAGGAATTTGAGCGAACTATTCCGTTGCAGATTTGTTAGTTCTCAAGATGGTTAGGGTAGGTTACTATTAGCCCCGAATGGAGCAGGCATTCATTTAGAAGTGCGATAAATGTCAACGCTGTGCACAGTTGGTACATCAACCAGCAAAACTTTTTCATTCGGTATTGTCCCCATGGTCATTCATGAAATGGGGAATGGACATAGTCGGTCCTCTGCCACCGTGCCCTGGAAAGGTAAGATTTATTTTGATTTTAACTGACTACTTTACTAAATGGGTTGAGGCAGGTCTTTACCAGAAGATCGGTGAGCGCGAAGTGGTTGACTTCATATGGGACCACATAATTTGCCTATTCGGAATACTGAAAGAGATTGCTCGTGACAGCGGGCCGCAGTTTATAGGCTTAAAAGTCACAAAATTTTGGGAGATTTAAAAATCAAGAGGATTACATCTTCTCCGTACCATCCAAGTGCTAACGGAAAACGGAATTAACAAATAAGGTGATTATCCAGAACCTTAACAAGAAGCTATAAGCTGCTAAAGAAAATGGCCTGAAGAGCTACCAGGTGTACTATAGGCATACCGGACAATGACGAAGTCGAGCACGGGCGTAACAACTTTCTCTCTCGTATATGGCGCAGAAGCTCTGACACCAGTAGAAGTAAGGTAACCAACTTTAAGGTTTTCCTGATCAAATGAAGAAGCAAATAATGAAGCGTTGCTGGTGAGGCTGACTGCTAGACAAACACAGGGACTTGGCCTACGTGAGGATGGTGGCTCAAAAGTAAATGATGGAACGATATTATAATCGGATGGTCAGTCTCCGCTACTTCAAAGTAGGAGACTAGGTTTTGAGAAAGGTGACTCAGATCACTCGGGAAGTCAACACTGAGAAGCTAGGTCAAACATGGGAAGGTCCTTACCGGGGTTCAGCAATTACAGGTAAAGGGTCGTACGAGTTGGAGAATCAAGATGGAGTCAAGTTGCCTAGCAATTGGAACATGACTCACCTCAAAAAGTATTATTGCTTACGGATGCTACCAATACTGAAAGTATGTGTTGCACTCTTATTCCCTTCGACGAGTTTTTGTCCCAATCAGATTTTTCTGGCAAGGTTTTTAATGAAGCAGCAACAGAAAGCATACTATGAAGGGAGCGTCATCGACAAAAGGAAAGACCTCTAGACACTAAGGCACCAATATTTTCACATTCATGACAAATGGCTTTATGGATGGTTAAATAATATTTGGTTTGGTCGCAATCTTTGCCTTCCATGACAAAAGTAGGACTATTTAACCATTCATAAGTCGACCGGTGAAGCAAGACTTACAGTGTTCGAATTCGCATGCTTCACATTCTAACACTAGGGGAATAATATCTGATACGGTATCAAGAATGCCACGAAAGTCGGACTACGAGAATCGGGATCAGTGTTTCATCAAGACCGGAGACTACATGATCAGCCCCATAGAAATAAGTAGTATAAGTTAGCTACATGTATCAGCAGTTTTTTTACTTTAGCAAATGAATGCTTCTGTACTTTAAAAGATAGAAGGAAGAAAATAAAAGTTCTTTTATTTTTATCTTATTTTTTGTCCAAATAATGAGTTGATTTTATCATTTGAAAGCTAACAATAACCTCAGTGCTTGGTCCGGAATGAATAGGAGACGTCCTCTTCAAGAGAACCATAAACATAAAAGGGCCCTCTCTTATGAAACTCTCATAGTAAAGGGTTGATTCCGGCAGAATTTATGCCCGGAATCAAAAGCTGTCGGATGAAAATATACTTGAAGCTTTAATCAATTCATCGAAAAAGAAATATAGTTTGCACAACACTTAGGGGAAAAAATCTTTATTTATTAAAGTTCCAAACTCGGTGAAAAAATATTTAAAAAAAGAATTTAAACGTCATTGTCGTCGGAACACGAAGGGAGAGATGGGTCTACATTTCCACCGGTGGAGGGAGGCGAATCTACTACCGGTTTGCGGCCTGGACCTTCGCCTTCATTTTATTCAATCTCTCTTTCGGTTCCCGAGTACTCGGAACCGGTACTCGAAGAGACAGTAGCAGCTCATCGAGCAGGAAGATTTTCATGAGCAGTTTGCTCCAGTTCTCGGGCCTTGACGATGCAATCATCAATATTGAGGATACCCGCTTTGGCCTCTTCCAAGGTTTTCCTCCTCATATGATATATATCATAAGTTTTCTCAAATACGAGGGAATCCTTTTGATACAGGAGTTTTCTTTGAGTCTATCAATTTTGTCCTGAAGGCCGTCCCTTTCGGATCTCATGGCGGTGAGGCGAGAATCAATCTAAATAGTTCTTCAGTTTTGGAGCTCAACCCTGCCTTCAAGTTATTTATTTGATCCTACAAGGTAGACTCACGCTCGATAACAACAAGCACAACATCATGTAACTCGCCCCACTTAGCCTTCGCCTCTTGAAGCTTTTTGTGAAATTGAGTAGCTTCTTGACTGTGGGCCATTTTATCTTGCTCGCTTTACTGCAACGGAACCTCGACTCGCCATCTCAGAAGCTTTTTCCTCCAATACCTGGAGTTGAGCAACGAGTTGGTTTCTCTCGACGAAAAGTTGATCCCGCTCGGAAGCGATTTCTTGCTTGTCGAGAATCAACCTTTGTAGGCTTTCAGAAGCAAGAAAGTTGGTCTGTAAAAAATAATATCAAAGTTAGGATTTCCATTGCAATAGATGAACATAGAAGAAGATATGAGGAAACTAGAACGGTACATGCACTATACTGTGCATGGAATTCTTTATCAGGGACTCCCCGGAAAGGGAGTGCATTTTATTCCAATCTTTTTTCGAAGCCAATGACTTCAGGTAATTCGCAAGCTCCACTGGCTTAGACAAAAGATGGCACCCTTTCGAAATCGAAGAAGTGACTTTTCTCCTCCCTGGAGGATCTGGGGAAGAGGTTGAATAATTGTGCCCCAAATTCCCCTGGTTGGGAGGCCGAGCAGGAGAAGCACCCCTTTCTTGCTCAGACGATACCAGTGGAGGAGTGGTAGTTATTTTCTGTAGCTAAGGAGCAGCTGGTGTCGATGGGCGTGAAACCATTGGTGTAGAAAGTGAGGAAGCGGAGGTAGCAGAAGAAGTGTTGATTGTTATTGGCTCAGTGGTCGGAGGTTAAAAAGGCCCTGGGTCTGAACCCCCTGGACCAGAGGCAACAAAGGGGGTTGGGCAACGAGAATCAGTCTTCTCGATCAAGCTCAACTCACCCTAAAGCGTGTCAACTTCATCTGACGTTGGGTTTTGAAGCTCTCCCGCTTGAGCATTCGGTTGAGCTGGTGAATATCCATTCCTCTTTTGAGGGGGAGCCTCTTCATCATTGGCTTCCCCTTCATTAACGAGGACCACCACAGCTGGCTCGGTTATTGCTTTACTTCTTATTTTGAGTCCCAGCCGAGTAAGAGCGTCGTATTTTGGGTTGCTTGTTCTCGGGCTAGGGACTCCGAGAGGAGGCACCCTCACCGGAAGCAGATCTGAGAGCTCTGCTTCGGGCAATGGTGCCTTGCAACACCCTTCTAGGCTCCTCGAGGCCCTCTAAAATGTTGATTTCAGGGCAAACAACAGAGCCCTGCAGAAGTCCTGTATCAAGCAAAAAACGGAGTTAGCTACCTTTTCATGAAATTACCTGTGTTCGTACAAAGACAAACAAGGACTTGGTTTACCATAATTTTTGGCCTTTCACCCATATTTAAGGGTCATTTCCTTCCACCGGAGGAATTCTGGTATTGTGATTTCCAGAATCTTTTGAACCCATTGGTCCAGGCCTTGAACCCATGGTGGTTCTTATCGAGTAGCTGGGACAAAAGAAACAAGAATATCAACAACAACAGAAAATATTTTTTCCACGAATGAAGGAAATGAATAATCGAAAACTTATGAAAGAGATTCCACGACTCAGGAAAGGACGGAGTTGTGGTCGAGATGATGTCCCTAGTAGAAATGATGATGAATCGCTCAATCCACCCACGATTGTTGTCATCATCCATGCCGGTGAAAAGAGCGTGGTGGGCACATTTTCTGAAGTTTATTACTCCCCCACGGAAAACTTTGGGAGAGTAAAGATTCATCATGTGTGTAAGGGTTAGGGTTTTCCCGGTATCCGTGCACAGTTGGCGAAGACAAGCCACTGTTTGTCATATAGATGGGCCTACTTGTTCTAAGCATACCTCGTACCAGTGGAAAAACTCCAAAATTATGGGGTCGAACCCTTCATTCGACCCTAAAAAAAGGGACCCAAGGTAAAGGGATACGTGTAGACATACGTAAAACCCACCCTGGTGAAGGTAACCTGCTCTATCATAACCGGGGCGAGGATTTCAAGATTAGGGCAGTTGCAGTTCTCCTTCACAGTTGGGATACTTGAAGGGCGAATAGAGGAAGGATACCTACTAACAGGCCAAGTTCGTGAAGATGCAGAAGTGGCCTTCTCTTGAAAGTCATAAGCAGTGCTGAGATGATGTGGTATGATGGCTCTTACATTGGGAGGTTTAGAATCGACATCAGCTTCTTTATCCTTGTTTTTCTTTAGGTCTCCACCGAAGAGAAGTCAAGTGCTTCCAAAGGATGCAGTAAAAAAAGTCATAGTAATAAAGGATCGGTAACACTTTTGCTGAGAGAGTTGCAGAAGATGAAAAACAATTTAAGCAGATGCAAAGAGAAAGAAAGACGTATGATAATTTTTGGAGTAAAGAAGTAAGAATAATAAGTAGAAGGGGAGTTGTAGACGACAAAAATCGTGGTCATGATTACCTCGAAAACCGACAAAAATATTTGCTGAATCGTGGGCAACAGGTGTTCGGAGTATTAAGTGCGAGAAGACGTGCGTCCTTTAAAGCATCAGAGACTGTTCAGGAACTTTCTCGCCAAGAAAGGAATCTTCACCAACTTCTTGGTGACACTAAGATATGTCACCAGAAAGTAGGGGAACTATCTGTATGGGGTAAAACTGGTTTATAACAGATGTTCGAATGATAGCACGACACATAGAACCGAAGGTAAGAAACAGGCAATTCAGGCAACGACCAATACCAGTAACAACGAATGTAATCGACACCGGGTAAATCCCGAAGGGAGCATCTTTAACGAGAGGAGATCAAGGGTTTGCCATCGGATAACATTCAATAAGGGAATATTCTCCAACATTAAAAGAGCGACTATTGCAGAGGATATTTGCATTCATGGTCTGCCGTTACATATTCATCAATGACTCTTTTATTATCATTTAAGAGGAGCTTGATCCTAGTATCTTGTTTTCCTAGGTAAAACTATAAATAGAAAGGTCAGTAGCCATTGTAAGGACACGAAATTCTTTGGAAACATATGTTGTATTTTACTTTTGCTATCAATTAAACAACTGCTCACGGCCCAATTTTCCCTCTGTTAGGTATCGTGACGGCACCTAGTCTTAAGGACTAGTTAAGCCTAATATTAATGAATATCAATCATAATATCAAACATTTGAATGCATTCTGAATTGAATCTCTATACATTACACATCTTCCCAAAACCCGGTAAGTACAAGTCATAAGCTTTACAGAAGTTTACACTATAACCCCTAAATACCACCATTCAGAAATAAGTACAACAATATATGAACAAAAATAAGACGGTGACCCCGAAACCCGCGAACGTTGTAGCAGTTTTTACCTTGAGTCTCCAGAACAGCAATCACGCTACTAGTTATCGATCGCCCGGCTACGCAAAACCTGGAATCTGCACAAAAATATGCAGAAGTGTAGTATGAGCACACCACAGCGGTGCCCAGTAGGTATCAAGACTAACCTCGGTAAAGTAGTGACGAGGACTAGTCAAGATACCCACTGGTCTAAGAGCTAAACAAGTATAAGATATAGGACAACGGATTATGATATTTACATAAGGACTTCACAATATGGCTAACAATACAGTAAATTCATTAAGGAAAGGAATAACAAGTAACAGCGGAAAAACTGTAAAAATAAGACGAAAGAGTAAATGGAATGCAACTAAATCCAGAATGTAAATATACAACAAGGACAAGTAATGATTCAACAATTTCAACTACTTTTACATCAAGTTCTTAGTCATCTCCACGAGGTACCGAACCTCGGACAAATCACCACTCACGGGTCCCAGTGTCAGAACTCTAACATCGGCATCTTGTGCCCTCATTTTAGGTAATAACTGCACGGACGATTCACGTGCCAATTGGGGTCATTCCCACATATATGGTAAGTCAACAAGAGTATCTATACTTGACAACAACAAGGAACCCTTAATCCGATAATAGTGCTTAACTTTGTGTATGCTTGTGCAGGTGTCCTAACATAATTCAACAGCCAATAAGCATGAGGAAGAAAAAGGGCAACACGTACAATGTTTTCTCACAATTTCCACACGAATAAACTCACACATTAAGTGTACCATTACACAATATCAACAACAAAGAATGCCCCCGGGCCAACACAAGTATCACAAACAACCCCTGACATAAATCACCTTGTCTCGCCACATGTGCAATAGTAAACTGAATGCCCGCCTTGTCTCGCCACACGCGCACAACAATGTTCCCACCTTGTATCGCCACATGCGCAACTCACATATACATATCCCGCCTTGTCATGCCGCATGTTCAATATTAATGGAAAACACGGCACGGTAGAAACCTCGTGCAAATCCCCATACAACAACCGCACAGCAGAGACCTCGTGCATCACAATGACCAACACCGCACGGCAGAAACCTTGTGAAACACCACAACAAGTACAACAACAACAATGACAATAATACAAGATACGGAAAATACATCAACTCAAGAACCTTCGATCACAAGAAAAGCAAGGCTAGTTCACAATGAATAAGCACAATAAAGAATGCTAGGCATAATAAGAACAGCTCAACAAGGAAGAAAATAGCATGTAACAGTCGTACCCAAATGCACGATTCAACAACAAGAAAACTAACACGGATCTGATAACTCCATATAAGGGAAAGTCAACTAAGGTATAGAATATCTAAACTTCTTTTAAGGTTTAGCAGTTACGAGGATATTCAACAATTTCACTTAAAGACAAGCACCGAGAAGATAGCATTAACCTCAATTAAGTCCAAACAATTATAGGGTGAGATGATGATAATTACATTTAGAGATAAGCAGTTATGAGGGTATAGCATGACAGTAAAGGAGATAAAATCTTCAGTTAAGTCAATTAGGAGTCAAATAGTCAATACGAGTGAATCCAAAAGTAAGTAAGTCTAATTTAAGCAGATAGAGATGAAACTAATAATTAGGAACTCAGTCATATCAATAACAAGTCCATACTCAGTGAATATAAGGACCTAAGATCCCTAAAAGGCGAATTTTTTCACAAATAAGTCCGAGCACACACTCGTCACCCTGCGTACACGGACTACAATCACTTAGAAGACTCAAATCCTAAGGGATAGTTCCCCCACACAAGGCTAGGAAAGATACTTACCTCAAAGACGACAAATCGGTACTCTAAAATTGAACTTCTCGAGTGAAAAGACCTCCGGACGGCTCGATCTAACCAAAAATGACTTCAATACATAAATAAAACACACAAGAAACTATTTCGGATCATAAAGTCTAAATCTTTAACAAAATCCAAAAATCGACCCACAACTCAGCCCCCGGGTCCGCACCTCGGATCCCGATATATTTTGCAAAACCCGAACACCCATTCCGCCATGAGTTCACCCATACTAATATTACCAAATTTCGATACCATTTCGTCCCTCAAATCATGATTTTTCATTTTAGAAATTTTCTTCAAAACCAACATTTTCCTCAACTCAAAACACAAATAAAATGAGAAAAACAAAAGATAAAATCATGGAATATATTTAATTCTGGGTGAAGAACACTTACCCTATCGATTAGCTTGAAAACCTCCAAAAATCGCTCCCAAATCCGGAGTCCAAAACTCAAAATATGATGAAAAATAGACAACCCTCGACTTGTATGAATCTGCCCAGGACTTCTGCATCTGCGGAAAAAAAAACGCACTTGCACCTTCGCATTTGCGAGCAGACGTTCGCATTTACAAAGTTACCAGACCAGGGACCGCATCTGCAGATTAACAGTCGCACAAGCGGCACCGCAAAAGCGAAAGGGGAAGCCGCAGGAGCGGGATTCCTCGCAGATGCGTTTAGAGGACCGCAGAAGCGGCAATCGCAACTACGTGCCAACACCCGTATAAGCGGGCTAGCTCCCATGCCTCAAGAATCGCAGAAGCGACTAGGC
This sequence comes from Nicotiana paniculata, assembly GCA_005239505.1. NCBI lineage: Eukaryota > Viridiplantae > Streptophyta > Magnoliopsida > Solanales > Solanaceae > Nicotiana > Nicotiana paniculata. The sequence continues at coordinate 15,923 of ML329528.1, read as the reverse complement.
TCACGCAGAAGCGGAGCCGCACCTGCGCTCCAAGGTGTCGCAGGTGCGAGACACCAGAACCAGACTTGTCCTAAACTATGAAAACCATCTGAAACTCGTCCGAAACGCCCCCGAGGCCCCCGGGACCCCGTCCGATCATACCAACAAGTTCTATATCGTAACACGGACTAGCTCGAGGTCTCAAATCACATCAAACCACGACAAAACTACGAATCGCACCATGAACCGAGCTTATAAACTTTAAATCTTCCAACTTCTAAAACTCGAGCCGAAACCTATCAATTCAACCCGGAATGACGCCAAATTTTGCAGAAAAGTTCCAAATGACATCATGGAGCTGTTCCAACTCTCGGAATCGCATTCCGACCACGATATCCCAAAATTCAATTGTGGGTCAAACTGCTCCATTTTCCAAACTTCAAATTTTCCAACTTCCGCCGAATTGCCTCAATTTACTCTACGGGCCCCCAAATCCAAACTCGGACGCACGCCTAAGTCCAAAATCACCATACGAAGCTGCTGAGATCATCCAAAACTTATTCTGGAGCCGTTTGTAGCGAAGTCAAATTCCGGTCAAATTCTCACCGCTTAAGCTTCCAAAACTAGAATCTTTCTTCCAATTCGACTCTGAATCATCCCGCAGCTGAATTCAACCATGCACGCACGTCCATACATATAATATGAAGTTGTTCAAGGCCTTATGCCGCCGAACGGAGCTTAGATTCTCAAAACGACCGGCCGAGTCGTTACAACAACTTTACTTGCTCTGTATCATTACTTTCACTTTTGCTCTCGGAGGCATTGCAGTCGGAGCCAGGCTTGTCATCTTCTTCAATTTCAATTACTAAATCTTATTTTTTGATCTTATTTCTTTATTATTTTTGGATCAAATCAATTCGGTTGTCTATAAACCATGTAATAAATTTAACTGTATCATTTTACGGGTAAATAAATAGTAGACAAAATCTTTCTGACGCTGGGAGGAATACAAATTTGTAATCTATCCTGGGTAGTAGAAACAAAACTTAAACTTAATCTTTTCAAGAAAAAGTAATCTTGAAAAGTTTTTATTTACCGGAATATCTCTACTAAAAATATGATCTGCCTCTCGCGCTGTCCTTTCTTTCCCTATCCAATATTTATTACTTTGGTTTAGTTGCATTTGTACATTATTTTTATGTTTTAAAATAATTGAAAAGTTTATTTAATGCCTCTTATTATAAATTAGTATTAATACCCTCGCGAAGTGCGCAGAATATTAAAGACATAAATTATGTTATGTGGTCTAATTTGTTCGAGCACATTCTATCATATTACTTTAATTAAATTTTAAATATCTTTTTATTACCCAATGAAACATACCAATAAAAGAATCTTATGAAATTATAAGAAGATTCATATAGTCACAAATAGCTTTTCAGTTCATTATTTTTTTTTTTATTACATAATCCACTATATTTAGTATTATTTCATTATGTTTTATTAGCTTGTCACTTTACTTAAATTTTTTTNTACACACATACATATATATATATATATATATATATATATATATATATATATATATATATATATATATATATATATATATATATATATATATATATACACACACACATATTCTTTTTTTCTTACTCCTAAAAATTTTCTTTAAACTTTTATTCTATTGTTCATCTTCAAAATTCTGAAGTTATTAATATTTTTTTAATCAAGTCAAAGTATAATATCGTCATACTATTTTTGTCCACCTTTTTATACTTTTTGTGATATTTTAATTAGTTTTTCCCATTTAGAATTCTTCTATAGTCAAAATTATGTCATATTAGTACTAAATTGTGATTTCAAATTGGTCCAAAGTATAAACCAGAGTTCTCTTTATTTGTTATAACTCTATCATTTTTTAAATATTTGATTTTTTTTTATTGTATGCCACAGCAATTAAATTATTTTTATTTTTTAATTAGTATTAATATAAAATATTGAATTTTAAATATCAATATTATCATATTAAACAATCTCTTAAAATTGTAATTTTTTTGCTTTGGATTTTTTCATTGCCTAATATTTTTTATTTATTACTTTATCTATTAAAATTCGAGTTACGTGCTATTATACAAATGTATATTTTTTTCTCGTCATAACTCAAAAATACTTTCTGATTTCAAATCAAATAAATATTATTATTTAATTTATATTTTACACCTTTTTTTTTTTACCCTCGATCTTTTTCTCCCCTGATTCTATCTGTTTTCTCTCGAGCATCTTTATAATCTCGGGGTTAGCCCCCAATTCATTTTTGTTCGACCTTTCTATGACTGGTTGATCCTTGTGGGTGACTTCTCGGGGAGGATCGGGCTCAACCTTGCCTGGTGCACTGCTTTGGTTTTGTAACTGAGTTATCGCCGCTTGTTGAGCTTGCAACATTTCGATGATCACTCGTAAATTGATCCTGTCCTCTTCCACGTTTTGTGTGTTTCGAGTTGTCGATCGAGCTCCCCCACGAATGCTATTTTCAGGGTCGGTAGGCAATTTGCATCGATAGTCACATGTGAATTAGTGTTAATCGGATCTGCGATTGGAATTCCAGCGGGATCAGTGGTATTTCGTTACTGGGCGCTATGTTGTTATTTTCATCTTGGTGACCGGACTCATTGTCAACGTGCAGAGGTGTTGATTCAGAGTTTGACATTTTTTTATTTTAGCTTGGAATCAAAGATACTTCATTGAGCAAGTGTAAAGCAGTGTGTGTTATGGAGATTTGTATCAAATATCACTATTATACTTAGCCCACAGGTGCCAAACTGTTTATCCTTAAAATTGGATAATAATTGAATTTATATGCAATTTTAAGGATATGTGATCTAACTTGATACAAAAATGAGAAATCAGGTCAATATTGCAATTAATGATAAAAAAGAGTGAATGCAAACCACAAGTTGAACAATCTTGGCCTTGAAGGTTGATCACCCTCGAGTCAAAAATGCTACAATCGATGTCGGAGCAAAGTAATGAGATGATAGCTGGAAATAATAGTTTATTGCTTTGGGATGCATGTTACAATATGAAATAAAATAATCAGACTCCCTTTATATAGTGGAGGAGTCCTACTTTAGGTACAATTCTATATAAGGTAAAAAAATCTAATGATTTGCTAATTAATCGATTTCATTGATACGTGTCGAGATTCCCGCTACGATATTCGACCGGTAACGAATATTTCGGCCTTTAGTTATTTTGATTCGATAATGTTTCCGTGAGCTAGTTCGGAGTCGGTGTCAGTTACGGAATTACGAGCTCGATAATCTTGAAAACGCATGCTCTACCCTCGTGCCTAGGCTCGATAGAATCCAAAGTCAATCTTCAATCCATTATGTTTCATCTCTGATCTGTCATGCAACAGACGAGTTCGGTTTCTACTGTATATATACATATGAAAACTTTCATAGTGGTACTTTTCCTAATAAATAAACCCAACTTGTCACTCGCTATTTGTCATATATTTAATTCGATTACTCATACTTGCAAATAAAAACTTGAGTTGTCGCTTACAAGATAACTTTGTTCACGTGCATTCATTGCGCCTTCGTCAGTACTCTCTAGCTCGTGTTATTTTACCAAATCACTTCCTGACAAATTCTTATTAAATTACTAAATTTCCTGAACTAATCTCCTGTATGGTAGGGGTGTTGGTCGGTTCGGTTTGATGAATATTATCGGTTTAACATATCAGTTATCGATTTATAAATATAATAAATTGATAATTAAACTGATAAGATATTAGTTATCGGTTATCGATCATTATCGGTTCGGTTATCAGTTCACTCGATAAGATAACTCAATCTAGAGTAAAGTAAAAAAGAGAAGACAATTCACTCGAGTTAAGAAAAAAAGAGAAGAATTCACATATAGTATACTACCCAATTCTGTGTTCTAGCCACAACTAATATTTGAAGCACGTTTCATTTTGACAAATTTATGACATGTGCAATCTCAAAAATTGATACTACAACTCCACAAGCATTCAATCTCCAATTCACTGGAAATAATAGTTAACAGGAACATAAATTTCAACTTTTTGATTTCCTGCCAAACCATAATCCAGAGTCCAATTGTAGCGAGAGCAACAAGAATACTAGTAACTCCACAATTGTCCAAACACAACTGAAATAGTGTTAATTCTTTAACAATAGTTGTCCAAATACATTAATAACAATACAAAATAATAGCAATTTCACCTTAAAATTAACAAGTATAAACATAGTACTAAAACATGAGCACAAAATAAAGAATCGAAAACAATCAAAAATTCTATATTTTTATTATCGAACTCTACTGTAAAACTCAAAAGAAAGGAACGAAATTTGTTCTTAACAAAGAAATAATTTTGGAATACAGACTTACGCTAAGATTCTAAGAATGTGGTTGTACTTTGAATTTTGAAGAAGAATTGTTCAAGAATTGAGTCAGAGTCTGAAGAGTGAACTGGAAACTTCAATCTTGAATGTGGCTGGAAAAATTGGGAGAAAAAGAGAGAATGAAGCCCTAGATGTATTTATATACGTAAGGGTAAAATCCTAATTTTTAATAAATCTTATTGGGTTATCGGTTAACCCATTAAGAAATTGGGCAAACCGTGGCCCGAACCGATAACTCAATAGTGAAAAAATACAAAATCGTTACTGAACCATTAACCCAATAACCCGATAACGATACCCCAATAAATTTTTTTCAATTCGAGATATCGGTTATACCTGATATATGCCCAGCCCTACTGTACATAGTCCACACGCTGAAAATGTGGAATATTTAACAATATATAAGAAAATATAAAAATGCTCCTTATATTAACATATTTAGAGTAAGTGTAACAAAAGTAAGTAATTTGCTGTTATTATCCTACTAAATACCAAACAATCTACACAATCTTAAAAGATTTTCTGTCCACGTACAACGAATCTGAATATGCTGTAAAAATCCCTCAAGGCCCTGTACTTGTTAATTTGATCATTCTGTGTGTTATATTTAGTGAAAATATAATTATTCTACACTCTAATATATGTAGCGTCGTGAACATATAATCACTTAAACGTGCTTTTGTTTTTTGCTTTTTTTAAATTGAAGAGAGATATATCACTAAGACCGATAGTGAAAATGTGAAATGATCTTTATATTGGCCGACAGTATTATGGTTTTTATTATTTGAATTTAAGTTATATGAACCGACAGTGTAACGATTTTTGTATAACGCAAGTATAATTTAAGTAGGTAAGTTTATCATCTAGTCTAGATTTGTATTATCAATATTATTAAATGAAAAAATTACATATTTATTTTTTTAATTAATCTGATTTTGTGTGATTCCGTCATTGCATAGAACATAAAGTTTTACTTAATGTATGTGTGTGAGAGAGAAAGATCCAATTTCGTCGAAATAGTAAGCAAGAACTATTAGAAATGGGATGCTCTAGTCGTTTATTACTATTAATAAAATAAGGAATCTCTTGACAAGCATAAATACCAATCCCTGCTCATTTTGCTTCTACTCTCGAGTCTTGAGTGTCGAGCTTTTTGGCATTTCTTTCGTCCTTTTTGGGAAAATACCTAAACCAACACACAACAAGGAGAATTCATTGAAGAAGAAAAAAAAAACAAGTGATCAATTTCAAAAGAGGAAGAATGGTGAGAGCTCCTTGTTGTGAGAAAATGGGGCTGAAAAAAGGGCCATGGACTCCTGAAGAAGATCAGATTCTCATCTCTTTCATTCAAACTAATGGCCATGGCAACTGGCGAGCCCTTCCAAAACAGGCTGGTAATTTCCTTAACAAATCTACCCACAACTTTTTCCAAATTTTTTCTTTTTTTGTCCAAAAATTATATCATCCTTTTTTGGACGGAGATGAATCTAGGGTTTAGAGTCTAGTGGATTTTGAATGAGTTTTGTCATATACATTTTAACCTTTTTCATAAATCCGTCTCTAAATCTATTTTGTTTTATTAAATTTTGCTTAAGTTTTTTCTTTTTTTAAACAATTGAAACCTATTATTCATTTTGTTTGGTTATTTCCATTTTGTTCGTCACTTAGGACTATTGAGATGCGGGAAGAGTTGCAGACTGCGGTGGACGAATTATTTGCGACCAGATATAAAGAGGGGAAATTTCACCAAGGAAGAAGAAGATACAATTATCCAGTTACATGAAATGCTTGGCAATAGGTTAGTTTTTTTTTTTTTTTTTTAGATCAAACTAAATCCGATTTTTTACTTCAACTTTTTATTTCTTTGTGCATTGTTTTAGAAGACCAAAGGATAAAAAAAAATTAAGATCTCTGAAAGTGAGGCAACAGCAAATAAAATAATTAAAAATCATCACAGCCCTTAAAGCTGAATATTTTTCGTAAGAGTATCGTCAACGAAGCAAGTATTTTAAGTCTATGATTTCGGAATTCTAATCGTTAAAAGTTATTGGGTTCTAAGTTAATTATTTATACATATTCAATAAATTTTATAAAATAAATACAGAATTCGAATTAAAAGTTACTGAGTTCAGCCGACTCTGTCCAGACAATCTACCTCCGCCACCGAGTATGGTCTTGATCACATTCAGTAATACCTTTTGTGCCTGATAATCATTATGCCAAAGGGGAAAAAGGGAATATAAGGAAAAAGACCTTTTCTTTTTCTTTTTTCTATAGGCAATACCTTAGATTGCGGATTATTTATTTATAAAAAAACTTTTGTCTTTACTTTCAATTTCATAGAGTACTTAGAAAATCGAAAACAATGATTTACTATCTTATTTTTTTATTATTTCCAAGTCGTTTTGTTTCTTTCAAGGAATAATACAAATAGAGGGGGAAAAGATTCGTTTAGACAAGTTGGTAATTAGAAAATTATTTAATCAATCTCATTTGCCAGTCTGTGCATCAATTGCTAAAAAATCAATGCATATTGCTAATATCTCCTTAGGATTCTGTGACACCATTATTACAAAATACGCATCACGTTAATGTTTGTCCACTTCTCCTAATTTACAAATACTCGTGGATTTAACTTATATGCACTAAAAGTTAAAGAATTTCTGTTTTAATTATTGTAGTAGTAACTTACGTTATCTTTAAACTATATACTAATCTCATTTTTCACAGACAGATAATTATAGTTATTCTTGATATTTTATATATGAGTTGCTAATAAAAATTTCCTCATATGTGCAGATGGTCTGCAATAGCAGCAAAATTAGCAGGACGAACAGATAATGAAATAAAAAATGTTTGGCACACCCACTTGAAGAAAAAGCTCAAAGATTATAAGCCTCCTCAGAATTCCAAAAGACACTCCAAGAATCATGATTCCAAGGGTCCTACAACTTCTGAATCATCCAATAATTCTGATGTTACTATTATTAATACACAAAAATACGTTGATAGTCCAGTGCCAGCTCCCAACTCACCCCAAATTTCATCTAGTACTGAAATGTCAACTGTGACACTAGTCGATGATCATCAAATGGTTGTGATTAAACAAGAAGAAATGGAGTCGTCGGAGTATATTCCAGAGATCGATGAGAGTTTTTGGACGGACGAATTAACAACGGACAATAACTGGAGTAGTAGTGATCATGTTATGGTTGCTGCTGATCAAGAATTACAAGTTCAATTACCATTTTCCAGTTTGAAGGAAGAAAATGTGGACATTTTGGCTACAAAAATGGAGGATGACATGGACTTTTGGTACAATGTTTTCATAAAGACTGATGACTTGCCAGAATTACCAGAATTTTGAGGGGGCCTATGTTGTAATTTTGGTTCTTCTGTAAATTTTGAGGTAGGGGTATCTAGCTAATAGGTTGTAGGAATTTTTGGAGTCGTTAAGTTTGAAACTTCGTGTTTGTAATTTTCTTGACCAGAAATATTTCCCGTGTTGGGACCATTAGCTAGTAGTATATTTTTGGTGTTAGTTATTTTGAACCTTTTTTTTACTTAGTTTTGTATTGACTTAGGAATGTTGTTCCATAATCCATATATAGCACTGATATATATTGGAGAACTAAGCAAAGGAAAAAACATATTTAGAGAAAATTTATCGGTAAACTTATAGTCACCATCCTCCTAACTTAACTTAATTCTTTTTTTTGTGTGTGTGAAAGTGTTTTTGTATTCCCTCTGATTCGCTTTAATTTATTTTTTAACTTGTTTTCTTAGGTCCGCACTATTTGATTTTCATATATCAAGAAGGAATTAATTTCGTTTTTTTTAAATTGTCTTTGGACTAAAGAGTGTAAAAATATTTGTTATATTTTTTATAAATAAATTAATGTTAATATGGTCAATTTTATTACTAATAATGTTAAAAACTGAATTCCTTATTATGTGTGAAAACAATAAAAAAAATCAATTAAAGAGAACGGGAGGGAGTAACATATTGCTTTGCTCATTGAAAAAAACTAAAATGAAGTTGTTTTCACCTAATCGCGTCTTAGATTGTGTAACCAGAGACGTATACAAGGAGAGGGATATAGATTCACGTGAATTCATACTTCTCTTCCTAACTCATATATTACAATGATATATTTTTTCAAAATTATTTAAATATGTATGTGAACCCATGCTCAAAGACTTATTATGGTGCAATTATTATTGGGTGCACCTCTACAATTGAATTGACAGTTCAGATCTCACCCTAAACGGTATTGTTTTCGGCACCGTATATAGATATATACATGAAAATTACCAATATTTCAAAAAGAATATAATATTGAATCTATAATTTTTAAAGTATAATAAGTCATGGTAAGAGACTAAAGTTAGACAAGTCAAATATAAATTTTAAATTCATTTTTTTATAATAGTTCACCAACTTTCTTAAAAATTTGAATCCGCCTATGTGGAATGACATTGAAATATTTTTCTACTTTCTCTCTTTAAATAAATGAGGTTGCAACACTTTTCCCCGTAAGACCGTTCAAAAGGAGCAAGTCGAGAATAACTCGTAACAGCGTTACGCCTTCGGAATCAACTATTGACTGTGGAAAAAGGGATTATTTCAGTCTTCAATGTATCGATCTTGAAAAAGCCAATTATTGAAAGGTCATATCCAAGTGAGCTGACTAATTAATAGCCATCAGAAGTTACAAAAAAAAAAAAAAAAAAAAAAAAAAAAAAAAAGATTACTCCCTCTTATTCATAGTACGTAATCATTTTAACTTTTAACATGCTCATTAAGAAAATACGAATTCATAGAGAAAAATAGATGTATTTACTGAAATAACATTAATTAATTGTTACCTTGACACATTGAAATACGTAAATAAGAGTAAATTTTAGAAAAATAAAATTAATTTCTTCTTGATTATGTAAATTAATCACTTGGGGATTGTTTGGTTTGAATACGACTTATGCCGGGATAATGACTTGTGCCATTTTAATTACATTGTCCACACTTTCTGTTGAAAACTCTGTTTCTCTCTTACGCTGTCTTCATTTGCCATAAATCGATCGATTTTCGGAGAAATTTGATTCCAATGCTGGTATATTGTTGGCCGCAAAATGGAGATGAATAGTGTCACTCCAAATTTTATTCATCTCTTCATTACTATTATTTATTACTTTATTATTATTTTTATTAATTAACTCCTTTAATTGATCTATTTATATATAATCTATAATATTTGCTTGCAAATTATATTATTTAAAAATTATTGATATAAAATAACTTTATATTAAATGGTTATATAAGAAAGGAATATAAATTACATGTGATGAATATGTAAAAAAGAAAAAAAAGATAGAATTTCTTTAATAGAAATAAGAAAAATAAAATTCTATTAATATAATATTGAAGAGAGAGAAGAATATAAAATGGAATATTCTTTTTGGAGTTAAAAATAGAATAATGGTTGAGATAACTTTACTCCATTTTAAAGTTTACTTCATTTTAGAGGAGAAAATGAAGGCGAGGGTTGGAGATGGCCTTAAAGTATCTGCTCTTTTTTTTCTTTTTCGCAATAATGTCTTCCTGGAAAAAAAAATAATAGATATACACATATTTTATGGTGCATTTTTACATGATTTTATTATCATGTTCAAGCAGGGCACTGCAGGAGTCCATTATTCAAATGGTTACTCAACTATCCGAAATTACTCACTAAAGTCATCTTTTTTTTTTGTAATAGAAAAATCACTTAACCATACATACAACGCTAAAAAGGCCACTCAACTAGATTTCTCAAACTTTTAATTTCCAATACCCCTTTTACCCTCTAAGTTATTAACTTAGTCTTCCTTTTTTATTTTACTTTTTAATACTATAATTTTTTTCTCTTTTTTAATTTATTTATACACTTACCTATAAAAAAATTGTAAAGAATTAAAAATAGTATTTAAGCATATGTAATATTAGAATAATAAAATATTGAGCATAGTAAAAAATTTAATTAGAACAATTTGTTTGCAATAATAATTTTGATATTAACAATAATAGCTCAAAGTTTATTTACAAAATTGAGAATAAAAGTAAATAAAAGTTTTAAGCTATATATTTCATACACGTAATATAAAAAATAATTATTTAAATAGAAATATATTTTGAAATATACATTATATATTCTTCTCAATTATTTATTATTTCGATATTATATATATGCTAGAAAATTAATTTTCTATTTTTTATTTTATAAATATAATTTATTGTTCTATAGATAAGTCCAAAATGTAAAAATATTTAAAAAAAAAAAAAAAAGGCGAAAGTTGGTATTTAGAAGGTAAAATAGGTATTTGATAATCAAAAGTTTGATAAATCCGGTTGAGTGACCTTCTAAATGCTATAGACATAGTTAAGTGACTTTTTGTTATAAAAAAATGACTTTACGAGATAATTTCGAATAGTTGAGTAATTATTATTTAAGTAATGGACTCGCGGCTGCAACTTAGTAGTATCACGTATCATATGATCAAATACTTTCAGTACAAAATATAAATTTATGTATAAAAATCTATTAAAATTACAGAAAATAATAGACAAAACTCATAACTTTAAAAATATACATAAGCTAAAAAAAAGTATACATAAGTTCAGTACTAAGAATCTTAAAGATATTAACCCATAAAATTTCAATTTGCCTCTGTATTCTAGAAATCCTAGTATTATTAAGCATCTACGTTTATGCATAAAGTTAATTTCAACTCGTCAACAAACGTGCAGTTGGTACCGCAGAAATTAGTGACAGGAAAATCTATTGGATCTTCCTAATCAATGACAAATTCTTGGGACGCAAGCATGGACGTCATTCTGTAATATTAATTGGTCATTTCATTAACTTTCAAACACATATAGAAACTTATGTAAAAATAGCATGGACTATTCAGTTTTTGGATCGATCATTCAAAAATAGTCAGCATTTGTAAAGTCATTACAAAATAGCTATTATTTTGCTATAATACGAAAAGTTCCAGCATAATATACTAGAGATCGGTGCACATGTATATGAATTTCCAGCATATTATGCTGAAACTCCAATACGCAAAAAGTTCCAGCATAATATACTAGAGATTGGAGCACTTGTATATAAACTTCCAACATATTATGTTGGACCGATATATTATACTGGAACTCCAGTTTATTATGCTGGAAGTCCAGTAGATTATACTGGAACTCCAGTATATTATGCTGGAAGTCCAGCATATTATACTGGAGTTCTAGTATACTTATGCTGGAACTCCAGTATTATACTGAAGTTTCAGTATATTATGCTGGAGTATTTTCCGAATTTTGAACAGTATTTTCATAAAGATTTATCTTTATATTAAAAGTGGCTAAATTTCTATTACTTTTGAAATTGTGGCTATTTTGAATAATCATTTGTAAATCTAGCTATTTTTAATGGAATTTTTACCTTCTGCAGCAAAGGTTAATATCTTATTTATTTTAAATAAATACCCTTTTAAAAAATTATATTTCATAGCTACCTTTTGATTTAATTATTTATGGTCACCTCCTACCCTTAAGTCATAAAATACGCTTTGTATTATTTTTCTCTCTCATTATTTCAGATTTTTCTCCACACTCTCTCTCAGCACCAGTCTTTCTCCACGAATACAATCACGATTCTCTATTGATTCATCTCCATTGTCTCGCAAAAATTTCAATTTTTTTTGCTCCAAAAAGTTGTGTTAAAGTTGATAGATTTTCGTTGGTATCGAAATTGAATGAAAAAAATCTTGCAGCCTACGGTGGTGTTTTAGATCTCGTTCTGAATTGTTTCCACCATCTAAATTGTGTGTGGTAGGTGGTCTCTCAGCTTCTGGTCTACTATGCTTCCTAGATTTCTTTGGACTGGGTTCTTGATCGAAACGGGAACAGTGACGTTTCGAGTCAGAATCGCGGCCCTCTTGACGAGACGACATTAGGGTTGTTCTTGAACAAAGACGACGGAGTTTGGGGCTGAGCAACTTGAAGATTCTGTTACCTTTTTTTAATTGTATTTCAATGTATCTCGCTGTATTTTCATGTATTTCATTGTATTCATTGTCTTTTTTTCATTGTATTTCAATGTATCTCGCTATATTCCATGTATTTCATTGTATTCACTGTCTCGCTGTATTTCATGAATGTATTCATATGTTTTTTTAATTAATATAGTTTATGTATTCAGATGTATATATGTATTCAAACGTATCAGCAGTATGTATTCATATGTTTTTGCACTATAGATGAATCTCAAATTTGATTGGTTGAAAATGAAAACACCCACGAACGATATCAACAGAAAAGGGAAGGATTAAAAACTCGGCTATTGCTCTGTTTTGTTGTATTTATCGTCTTGGAAAAATATTCAGCATATTTCGCGTCAAATACAGATTATGGGTGACGTAATTGAGTTAGTTGAGTTATATTAGGAGTCTATTGTGTTAATTGATTCACTTTCCGCTTAAAAATAGCTGAATAGACCACGATTTGTGCTATTTTACGTTACTGTATTCACAAATACATATCGCGAATATAGTCGAATACAATAATTGTCTAGCTGGAATCCCCTATTTTACGCCGAGTTTCGCTACTGTATTCATGAATACAATATTTTAATGTGATGACCCAAGAGGTCATTCTATAAATTTAGACTCCGTTCTAGGCTTATTAGCCATAAAAAGATTAATTTTAAATATCTCGATTTGCGTGCACAGTCTGAGCGTGAAACCGGAAAGCTTTTATGTGAAAATATGAGAAATAGTGATTTCTAGAGTTAAAATTTGGTTATAGTTGACTTTGGTCAATATTTTGAGTAAACGGACCCGGATCTGTGTTTCGATGGTTCTGGGAGGTCCGCAGTAAAATATGGGACTTGGGCGTATGCCCGGAAATGAATTCCGAGGTCCCAAGCCTTTGAAATCAATTTTTGAAAGAAATTATTTTGCTGAATTATTAATGAAATAAAGAAAATAATTAATGTTTGAAACCATTGGTATCTGACCCATATTTTGGTTCTGGATCCCGGTAAAGATTTTTTATAGTATTTGAATACTAATTGTGAAGTTTGGTGAGAATCGGAGTTTATTTGACGTGATTCGGATGTCCGGTTGAGAAATAGTAAAATTGAAGTGTTCTTGAGAAAAATGATGAGTTTTGAGGTTTAATTCATAGTTTTACATGTTATTTTCATGATTTGATTACACGAGCAAGTCTGTATGATGTTTTTAGACTTGCGTGCATGTTTGGTTTAGAGACCCGAGGGCTCGGGTGAGTTTCGAATAGGTTTGGGTTGTGTTGGGCTCGTTCTTTCTTATGCTTCGACGTCGTTTCTTCAAGCATGAATGATATCAATTAAACAAATGAGCTCCGATTTTTGTTTTGAATGAATTATTAGATCAGTATCGTAATTACGGACCCGTAGCAAAAAGAATCGTTGAATTTGGACATCGTATGAGGATTTTATGGTCAATTTACTAAGGTTGCCAGGTTTTTCAGATTAATTATGAAATTGTCACTGGTAGCGTATTTAAAAATCTGCACTATTTGCAAATATTAAAACCTACATATCTCATTCATTATAAGGTCAAATTGAGTGATTCAAAAGCCTAACTTGACCAGAATTTCACAAGAAATATATTTGAGACATAAAAATTGAGTTTCGGGATCGCTTGGTATGAAAAACGAGGCAGAATAGCAAGTAGAAAAATATATAAAACTAGGGTTTGTTCATTCGGTCATATTTTGAGTTGGTGAACTCGCATTTGGGTTTTCACCATAGGGATTGGGGTAAGTGTTCTCTACTCGTTTTTTTGTTATATTTCAATTACCCAATATTTTTTTATCACTTTTAAATCAAAAACCAAGAATTTTCATTGTAAAAATATTGGGTTTGGGTAGAATTAGGGAATTTTGTAAAAATTGAATCTTTACCTCGACTTGAGGTCGGATTTCGAAACTAATTGTATATTCGGGCTCGTGGGTGAATGGGTAAACGTAATTTGGTCCGAACCCCGAGTTTGGACCAAGCAGACCCGGGGTCGGGTTTTAACTTTTTTTAGAAAACTTAGGAAAAATTATAATTTTCAGTAAAGTTAGTTCTTTTAGCATTAATTAATGATATTAAGTTAATTATAGTTACATTCGAGTGTAATTGAGGTAAATTCAAAAGGAAAATCTATAATTGAACAATAAGTGGCCTGTGAAGTTGAGGTAAGTGCTTGATTTGACGTTGACTTGAGAGAATAAGAATCGCCAACTAAATTGTTATGTGAAACTGCATGTGAGTGGTGTATAGGAGAGGTGACGAGTATCTATGCACCACCAAATTGTCTGCTTACATGATCCCCTCCCAGTTTCCAATTTAATTGCTCGGGTTATAATTGTTTCATGTCCATTGTTGTTTCTATAATTACTTGGCTTGTTAATTTTTTGTTAAGTCTGGTTGCAATTATTTTTGGAAAAGTATTAGTGTATACTTTGGTTTATAGATAGCTCCTCACGTAAAGAAGAGGGAAATGCTACTAGGTATGCACTGAGTATATATATGCTTCTCTTAGTCTACCATAATCTGGTTATCTTAAGATGGTGCTTGATTCCGTTAAGTAATTTAGGATCTTAAAATGGGATGCTTGAGACAAGTTGTTGTGAATTGAAAGAGCCGTACTGATTTCAGAGTCCATATTCTTGATATATTTTTCATTCATGTTTTCACATTTGTTACATGCATTTTGTAGTTCGCTGGAGATTGTGATTGCATATTATCTTGTAGTTGACATGTTTGTACATGGATATGTAATTATAGTAAAGCTATTCTCATCTTTGCTACAATGTTTACGTCTACATAAATGTTGAGTGGGTTGGCATTGTTACGATATATATATATATATATATATA
Source organism: Nicotiana paniculata (assembly GCA_005239505.1). Taxonomy (NCBI): domain Eukaryota; kingdom Viridiplantae; phylum Streptophyta; class Magnoliopsida; order Solanales; family Solanaceae; genus Nicotiana; species Nicotiana paniculata. The sequence continues at coordinate 566 of ML329528.1, read as the reverse complement.
TATATATATATATATATATATATATATATATATATATATATATATATATATATATATATATATATATATATATATATATATATATATATATATATATATATATATATATATATATATATATATATATATATATACACACACACACCCGCTGGTTTCATTTTTGTAATAATATTGATGAGTTTATAAGAAATACAGTTTTCTGTTTACAATTGTTGAGATAAAAGTGTTCTGAAAGGCTTGGCCTGAATTGTGAAAGTTTTTGATATATATATATATATATATATGACTGTGCTAAGGGTGGACAAGGAAATATATACATATATATGACTGTGATAAGGGTGGACAGAGGAAATATATATTTGAAAAGAATTTACTGTTTTACTCTATTATCTTTCGTATTCCGCACTTACGGCTATTTTGAAAGTCATAACCTTGGAAATTCTTCTGGAAATTTGTGTGAGAATTTGGTGACAGCTGAAGCCTGGAATAGGTGATTGAGCCAATTTATTTATTGTTTCAGTTTATATTTTCTTGTTTGTGTAGAATTATTTTATTGCTTTATTATA